>BLKM01012984.1:688314-737801 GCA_013340265.1 Coptotermes formosanus | reverse complement strand
TACATACATACATACATACATACATACATACATACATACATACATACATACATACACACATACATACATACATACATACATACATACATACATACATACATACATACATACACTTATTAATTTATGCATATTGTAACAGTCAAGGTCCAAGTTTCAGCCTGGCAGCGTCCCTTCAAGGATGAAAGACGATAATACTTGTATTTCGGAGTACAATACGTTTACGGGCTGTAGGTATCCCGGTTACCCTAACGGTTGTTGTAGAAAATTTGTTGAGCCTTGCTTAGCCATTAAGGTAAATTGTTCTTTAACCCTTTTCGTAGTAATTTTTGTTAATTGATTAGGTGCTCGAACAGACTTTGTTTGTTGGAATGCAGTCTTTAGTGTACTATCGACCTGTAGCGAATGGGGCTGTACGTGAAACGAGTGAGTTCAATTGATGTGAACAAGTCAACGGCGAGGGACAGCTCCTGTATTAATCAATGTTTTTGCATATTAGCACTCCGTGACCAGCACCAGCAGTAAAATTTGTGTATGTCAATTGGTTCAGCTTAGAATCTGTATGAACTAGCGCAAATTTACAATAAAACCTGGAGCAGTTATCCGAAGGTAGCAGGTGTTTGTCATTGATTCGAGAACAGCTGGATATCTCAAAGAGGCGTATGAACACTTCCCTGCCATCATCCCTGAAAAAGGACAGAGCGAACCTCTAGCTGCCTTTTTAGTAATCGAAGCCGGTAATTCAGTACCTAGAGGACGGTTACATTAAATAAATAAATACATACACATATATACATACGTATACACACACATAAGGTATTTGCCCGTCATATGATGGGCTGTTATAATATTCACGCACTTCACGAAGTCTTTCGTCAGTTCTTTCGGTATTCGTAGTACAAACCAAGCTTTAATTTCATCGATCGGAGTGCTGTCATGTGATTGTGCTATGTTGTATTACATGCTCGATGCTCAACTCTTTCTTCAGCATGTGCTGATTCGCCATAGACAACAGTGTCTCCACCTTTGTTGTAACAACGGCAATCCGGATCTGACATCACTGGTAACCATTACAGCCAGGGTGTGCCTCAGTCACACCAACAGGGCTGTAAGTAGTATTCCAATTGCTTAGTCTTCTCAGAAATGTACTTATTTATACATACTTGACAAAGACCAAGGCACTGGGCACAAGACAGACCTATCGTCAGAGTGGAGGACCCAAGGAGAGTGTAACAGCAATTGTCGGGCTCACTCACAGCCCCAGGGTGGGCTGGACGCTCAGTTGAGTTTTCTTGGACTTGTCCATATAAGTGGCTAATAACGTAACACATACAGTTAGGTACCTATCGCTGTCAGTGCTATTAATAACACTGCCCGTACTAAAAACGTTGAATGCTTTGTACTACCGATGATGTAAATGTTGGCCTTAATGAAGTTCTTTGTGCGCTGTTCGCGATAATAAGACCAGCGTTCTGTACTTCAGGTGTTGAATTAGGAAGGAAATCCCGTCTTGTATTCACGTAAACACTGTAGGTCGCGTACGTTTTCGATGTAAGTGACCCGCCGCCAGGAAGGTCTGTGTACTGTATACAGAACGTGTTCTAAAAAGTAGACATTTTTGGTCTAATTTCAGTCCGTGGAACGATAACTGTAACGTTATATACAACTAGCCTCCTTGTACGTATTGCTATAAGCCTAATAATGACATGATGGCGTCGAAACACGTAGCTATTTTATAAAAACGTCTGTTGTTTTTATAATAAAACAGTTGTGCTAGACCGTATTTCCTTATTATATTAGTAATCTTAACATTGTATTTTACACGCAGTCCTGTTAATTTTGTTGTGCGTAGTTATCAGTATTTATTTCTGGTCTAATTTCTTACCTTTACATTTCTTGGGGGGGAGGGGGGACCAAGTTACAACGGTGCAAATATTTAACCCTTTAAAGATGGAGCGTATCTGTTTTATATAAATACTCAGTGCGTACCGCGCTGTAAACACTCTCCACGTCGGTTATAAAAACCGATCTCTTAATGTTTTACAAGGCAAAAGTTGTTGTTTGTTCTGAGATCCGTACAAAACACATAAACGCAATGTGGGCACCACGTAGAATTTTTTAATGTTAAACCTGGTGGTATGTAAAGTTACCGCTAGGCTTTAAAAGGTTAAAGCGTGCAACCAACGGAAGGCATTCTTGCGACCTACAGCTTTAAAAATTCGGCCGTATGCACTCCAGCTAAATATTTGTTACGTAATTATGCTGAAGCTGCAATTCAATACTGAAATGTATCCAGGTATTTAAAGATTCTGTTTATCTGCAGAAGACGCTGCAGCTCCATAACGGAAGACCAAACGGTTAGTACGCTTTTAAGGACGTTCGCAATGTTGCGAAAGGCGCCTATTAGCTTCAACATGTCCGTCCGTCCGTCCCTCCGTCCGTCCGATTTTATCAACTCGGCTCGCACTGGACGGATTTTTCTTGGAATTTCGTTTCGAAGACGTTCATTCCAAATAATCGCTACTTATTGTGACACTCGTACGAAACCCGCGAATGCGGTGTGGGCAAAACGCAATTTTTTAACGGTACAGCATGTGCATATAGTTACCAGTGTGCTTCTTATTCTTATTCAGATGTGACATGGTTCGAATCACAACCGGGAAAGAGGCTGTGCTAACTGAGGTGTTGGCGTTAACGAAATCCATCCAGACAGTTGTTTGGAATGGTACCTTAACCTTTATCCTACTAATGTGGAATATATGCTGAGCTGCTAATAATGCCAGCACCACTAATGTGTAATATTTGGTGACCTACATTTGGCAACGCTGAAAGGGGCCTCTTTGTCTCTCTCTCTCTCTGCACAATGTCTCAACACTGAATCAATCGTGAAGGACGCCCTATGTCATATCTGCGTGCACACACTTACTCGGCTACCAACTAGGCCCTTAAGGACATTATTAGCAGGATAAAGGTTAAAGTAGGCCGTGACCACTTGCCATGACTTGTAGATCGTTTTAGGCGCGTTCGCAAAGTTGCCAAAAGCGACTGTTAGCTTCGTCGTGTCTGTCCGTCCGCGTGGAACAACCTGGCTCCCGCTGGACGGATTTTCGTGACATTTGTACTGGGGAGAAAGTTCAAGTCTGGTTAAGGTAAGAATAAAGTAGCAGGCACTTTACATGAAGATTTAAGTGCGTTCTATACTGAGTCTTCGCTCTTCTTGGATGTTACGCGGCTGGTCACCTGCGTTTCCAGAGAACGTATCCGTCCCTTCCGCAAGAGTCAGTCCTCCAGCTTACACCGCCTAACATCCTTGAAGAGCAAAGGCCTCAACTACGCCGCGACGGACGCCTGAAATATCGCCAAGGCCTGCGTATTATATTGTTCACGGCAACATATGTAGCTTAACAATACAACACGTAACTCATTGTTGTGTTTCTACGGCAACGATTTTAATATTCATCACTCGTTTCGCTGCAAAATGGCTCGAACAGTACTTGCGTGAGGGAGAGCAAATTGGCGAACTCGCAGCATTGTTAAGGTTGCACGTACCTTGCCTGTCTTATTCACGGTCGTCTGCTCATTTGTATGAAGCATCATTAAATAACCGAAGAGTCAACTCCTAAGCACCAAACGTCGCGGCAGAACGGTTAGCAATCTGCATTCGAGAGGTCCCGGTTTAGACTTCCGCCCGTAAGCAGCCTACCGTGACGTCTGTCCAGACGTCAGGGTAGTGCCTTAAGTGAGGCTACAACCACTTATGAATGAATCTTTGGTTCTTGGTAAGACGGATTTATCATGTTGTGTTAGTTTTGGCTCATTTTCTCACGTTCGAACAGCATTAAAGGCCCAAGGTCACGCGATGTAAACTTGAAGTTACCAGCACGGTAAGCCTGCTTTGGCCCGAAGTCATACATGGCACCTCATTGGTATAAAAGGTTAAGCAAAAGCGTACCCTTCGTAATGATTTCTGATTTAAGTCCTTTTTTAATTAGCACCAGAGTAATAAAATCCCTCAGTCTGCACACAGCTGTCACATAGTTCGTGGTCTAATAACTGAACGCTGTATGTCGCATTACCTCTCACTCCATATCCGCACTACGCAGAAGTTTAACGGCAATTTGGAGCCGTCAGTCAACAGTAGTGTGTGCAGTCGCATGTTATCTATTTATCAGACCTCCCGCGCGTTTCCGTGGCAGCATGTTCTGATGTTCCAACTGGCAGTAATGAACCGATACGTGTGTGTGATGGATCGGCACGGAGAGTTTGCCTTCTGAGTTCTTGAAGCACGAAACGCGTGAAGTGTGTCACAACCGGACTGCAGTCGCTGTTTGTGTGTTTGCGCCCATCTGTACAGGTTTGATTGTCGTTTGGAGATCTGTAATAGAAGTTGTTATAGTGGCTTTGTTTTGATATTTCATAAAGTAAAGGTAAGGGTCGGGATGGCGTAGTCGAAGTAGCGACTCGCCGCCATCTGGGGGTCGAATCCTGGAGGGGGCGAAATTCTCCGGACCCGTCTACGCCGGCCGTGGGGCCTACCCAGCGTCCTGTACAATGAGTACTGGGTCTGTTTCTCGGGGGTAAAGCGGTCGCGGCGTGGCTTTGCCCACCCATCCCCATCTGGTGCCGAGGTTAAAGGAAGAGTAGAGCTATACCGTTCCTCCTCCTGTGGGCCTTTGTGACCTGTTCTAGGTTGTACTTTACGTTTTATAAAGTAAAGGTGAAGTTAACACTGCATGCCATGAAGCCGATCCAGACGTTTTGGGGAAGAGGGGAATCAGTTTCGCCTTCTGAGAATGGAACCAAAGTTCTTCGGTGCAGTCCGTAGACTGTGCACAGTACCGAATATGGGGATGTGTTTTATTCGAACCGTTTGATGTACGTATACTCGTATGTGTGTGTACGTACGTGCGTACATATGCATGTATGTAATGGCTTGTGCGTCGAAGGCTGTAGTCACTCTAATAGCCGACAGTTTGACGCACACATTCGATAACAAAACCTGCAGGCCTACTTACAGAGGCCCGTATGTCTGCTTGCGCTCGCGGAGGACGCTGACCTCGGAAATGTCTCAATAAACGCGTTACATGGCGGGAGGGGCAATATTCTTTTCATTCTAGTTTTCTGTAACGGCCTGCGGTGTGCGATATTTACTTAAGCTGTTTTAACGTAAAGGAGATGAAGGAAAGAAGGAAGGGGTAGGATATAAATGCTGAAGAAACGAAGGGAGGAGATAAAAGTACGAAGTTTGTGATAAATCATACTCCTGGTTGAATTTTCAACGGGCATTAGCTGCTAGCTTCTGTATATGTAACGGGCATTAGCTGCTAGCTTCTGTATATGTAACGGGCATTAGCTGCTAACTTCTGTATATGTAACGGGCATTAGCTGCTAGATTCTGTATATGTAACGGGCATTAGCTGCTAGATTCTGTATATGTAACGGGCATTAGCTGCTAGATTCTGTATATATAACGGGCATTAGCTGCTAGCTTCTGTATGTGTAAGGCAACGCAGAGAAAAGTGGGCCTAATATAGGTCTCTAGACCTGCTGGTTAACCTTTCACCTCGTCCCTCCTTCCGCAGAAGAGTTTGTCTCATGCTTTAAGAGTTGTTAGTAAAACGGTTATTAGTAGTGTTTGTTTACCTGTCTGAATGATTTCGTCTAATTTTGCGTAGATTGCGTAACGTTCCAATTGAAAAACATAGCGGCAAAAAAACTGAAATATAAAAAAATCATTATTATTAGCATTAGCCAACAACTGTTAAATGAATTTAAGTTGGAGAAAGAAATTTAACCTGGAGAATCAATGCTGATAGTATTAAAGAGAAGAAAAAATAATATAATGTATATTCAGAACATCTGTTCTTGTCTAGAATATTTCGCTGTCTCTGGAATCGTTGTGAGCAGCCTTGGGGGGCATACGTCGCTTCAATTACTGCGCACCTTCCTTCTGTGGACTTTTGAATATTTCGGTGTGCACATAAAGCGAAACCATGTAGTACCTATTCCTTGCAGGTTTTGTCAAACAGGTTCATTATTTTCGAACATTTTTGCATTCTGAGACGAGATTTTCGTTGCTGTGAATATTAGGAATATGTAACGAACGTCTTGTCTGGGAGGTAGGTACCAACATTTCACAGAAACCCTGGTGCCTACGTGCTGGAGTGTACGGCATCACATTCCAGAAAAATATGAGCTTTCTAACATTCTTTGTGTGCGACCATACCACTGGAACATTTTTTATTTCTACCTTGTGTTTTCTTTACATCAGTTTATGTCCTGCTTCATTTTGCTGTCGATAACTTTACGCCAACTGGAAGTAGAAAAAATTGGCCCATTTTCGTTAACGGTTTTATTGAAGTAAGAATGCAGAGTCAGAGTTCCGGCAATCAGAGACGCAAGTTTACGTAAAACATCGAATTTTCTCATGCTGAGCGGAACACGTTTTTTAAAGTAGAGATTTCTACCAATAACGCCGTAGGCAGTGCTTTGTGACAATCGGTGTCCCTTGTTGTGACGCTAGTCATGCATTTTCAAGTTCTGAACTTACGTCACCTCCAGACGAGGACTCGAAATATCACTGCCCCTGGGCTTGTGACCTACTGTCGTGATTGAAGATACCGAATTGTGTTTTGTCGAACACTGACTAATAAGGACGGCCGGATTCATGTTGAGTCGTGACGGATGACATGTGTACCGAGTTGCACGAGAGGAAGGGGGGGGGGGGGGAGGGGGGGTGAGAGAGAGAGAGAGAGAGTCGCCATACTGTCTGTGCTTGGTAGTTGCCCCTGGCACTGGGATTCTCAGAATTAGAGAAACGGAGGCATGCGATTCCAGGTTACAGCGACTGTGAAGCCCGGCATTCTTTACAGGTCTTTTATCGTCCCATCTGCAAGACCCTACTGAAAGTCGTGGTCGAGTCATTTTTATTGGTCAAAGTGGCAACAAAAAGTGAGTGACACTGTTCGTCTGTGTTATTGAGGTCGCGGGTTCAGTTCGGGAAACCATTGTAACTTAGTTTTTCCTGCTTTTCCTCATTCACCCCAGGAAAATTCTGGGATAGTACCTCAAATTAGGATACTTCCTCTTCCCTCTACAACAAAACACCTAACGTCTGGGCCGACGTAATTCCTAGCTACTGCATCTATATAAAGACAGTTTGTTATGTGGAGATTATGTTTGGCCGCCATTTTGTCCACCTGTCCATCTGTGTGACAGAAACCGTCGGGCAAATATCTCTAAATCAGATAGACTGAAAATCGTCAGGTAATTCTGATATTTAGCCATATTGACCCATAAAAAAGCTCCTTCTAAGACTTGAGACAATAGCGGTTTACAGGTCCACACTCAGCTTAGGACACTGCACAGTAAGCCGTCAGGAATTCGCGTAGGCGTAATTCATATGGATATGCCGTTTCAGTTTTGTTCCTTCATGCCGAGTGTAGGCGCGACAACACATTGGTTCACGTGCCAGGTGTCAGGTTTGTTACGCGTGATGCGTGACGTAAGGATATCACCTGTCTGGTGTTTCTTACCTTGTGCTGATGCGACGGCCAGGGAAGCATTTCGCATGCTAATGTGAGTAAAACGAAGTCTGCTGATCAGCCTGGTGCGTGAGGATGTGATGATGTGTCGATATGCTTGCGTTTGACAAAGTACAGAAAATACCCAGAATGAATGCCTAGGGGGGTCATGGCCGAACTACTAACTGGATTTCGAATAATGAAGATTCGTGGCGTCGATGCCAGTAGAGATGTATATTGTAGTCGTTGGGTTATGATGCCGTGTAGTCTGATATGTTTGTACCAGTGTTTCGGAGTAGCAAACTTCCACTGTCTTCAGGGCCAAGGTGAAAATGTAGGCAGCATGTTAACAACACGTTGTCATAAGTCAGAAGACCAAAGTATGGATGTAGATTACATTGTTTGCGAAGTTAGGTCCGTGAACTTACGTGCTTTGTCTAAAGCTCAAACTGAACTTTGTCGGATAACCTACCTCAGAAACAGTTCACAGTAAACAGTGGCGTGCTATAAAATGTAGGTCTGTTATCATATTGAGATCTGTACTTAATCCCAACATTTTCAGTGTTCATATTGTCGTTTTGTGGGTTGTGATAATATAAAGATGGAGATGGCGGATTCTTCCGAAACGTTCGGACGCACCTACGACTACGTGATGTCATAACTTAATCTGAATTTTCGCTATCGTGAAAACTTGCATCTCATTTTCCTTACTTCGTACACTTCGTATTATTATTATTATTATTATTATTATTATTATGTGTGTGTCTCTTGTCACGGGCCTTTCCTTCCCGGTACGTCTCTTGAACCAGCAGTGATCCCCACCGCTCAGGCTTCAAGCTTCACACTGCAGAACTTTCCGTATTATGTGTGATGTTCCAAGTATAGCTGTCTTTTGTAGTGAATCTATCGAATGTTTTCCTGGTATAGCTTCCAAATTTTTCTTTAAGCTTCTCGTTACTATTCCAGTGGCTCCAATTATTACTGGTACAATTGTACACTTCAGGTTCCACATTCGTTGTATCTCTATACATAAACTCTTGTATTTTAACCTCTTTTCCGCTTCCTTTTGCACAACGTTTTTGTCTGCTGGTATTGCAACATCTATCAGTGTGCATGTTTTCTCTTTTTTGTTTTTAATTATTATATCTGGCCTATTTGCTGTAACTTCTCTGTCTGTGTGTACTGCTTGATTCCATAACACTGTGACATCTCCCTCTTCACACACAGGGTTGGGCATGTGTGTATACCATTTGTCTGTGTTTTCAGTGCCCAAGGCTTTACATATTGAGTAGTGTAAATGTAAACAGACTTTATCATGTCTCATTAAATATTCGTTCTTTGCCAAAATGGGACATCCTGAGGTTAAGTGGTCAATAGTTTCTTCATGTTGTTTACACAACCGGCATTTACTCTCAATTTCTTCCTTCAAAATTTTATTCTTAAAATAGTTTGTACTAATTGCTTGGTCTTGAGCTGCCACTATTGCACTTTCTGTTTCTCCCTTGATGTCGCCTGATTTTAGCCAGTGATATGACTGTTCAATATCCACCAGCTTTGCATCTAAATTACGTGGCAATTGTCCATGCATCCTCTTCCCATGCCATCTTCCTTTTGTTTTTTCCACTATGCTGTCTTTCAACTTTCTTGTTTCTGTCTGTACTTCTGTCTTGAGGCATCTAGCTGTCTCTAACACTGCTGAGTCCGTGTTGTGTTGGTGTGTTCTTACAACCTGTATTAGTGAGTCTTCCTTCATTTCTACATATTCCACCATTTTTGCAATTTCTACTGCATAGGCTGCTTCTAATTGCATTAAACCCCTTCCTCCCTGTTTTCGGGGAACATACAAGCGATCTACATCTGCCTTTGGATGATGCTGTCGATGAATGGTTAATAATTTCCTCGTTTTCCGGTCTAGTTTTCGCAGTTCTTCTAAGTGCCAGTTAACAATTCCAAAGCTGTATCTAAGTACTGGTACTGCCAATGATCCAATTGCTTGAATTTTATTCTTTGCACTTAATTCTTTACCCAAAACTAATCTCAGTCTCCTCAAGTATTCCTTCTTAAACTTTTCTTTCTCATTCTTATGCTGTATGTCAAAATTCTCTTCTATTCCCAAATACTTATATGCTTTCCTCGGGTCCAGTTCTCTAATGTCGTTCTCAAACGTGCTTCCTATGTGCATTTTGCTTTGGACCCTACCTCTTTTCAAACGTATTCTTGCACATGTTTCTAAACCAAAATTCATATTTATATCTTTACTAATTGTCTGTACAATTTTTATTTCGTTCTTCAAATCATTCTCATTTCTACCTACCAGTTTCAAGTCATCCATATACAATAAGTGACTAATTTTCCTCTCAGTTCCATGTACTTGATACCCACAGTCAGCTCTTTTCAGCTCGTTTGTTAATGGAATAAGTGCTATGCAAAAAAGTAATGGCGAAAGAGAGTCCCCTTGGAATATTCCTCTTCGTACCTGAATGAGTTGTGACTGCATTACTTCCTGCTTTGTTTTTAAAAAAAGCCTTGTGTTCCATTTCTCCATGGATAGTTTACAAAATCGGACAATTTTACTGTTCACTCCTACCAATCCTATTGACCTTTCCACCCAGCTATGTGGAATGCTATCAAATGCTTTCTGGTAATCAATCCAAGCTATACTTAAATTCTTCTTCCTTCTCCTGCAGTCCTCATATATTGCTTTTGATACCATTAACTGATCCTTGCAACCTTTACTTCCAGGGTGACAACCTTTTTGCTCTGCTGGTAGTAAGCTCTGCTCTTCCAAATGTTTGGAGATTCTTGTAGCTATTATTCCTGTTAGGGTTTTGTACATGGTTGTTAAGCATGTAATGGGTCGGTAGTTTCTGACTTCCTTACTGTCTCCCGATTTTGGTGTCAAATATGTTATTCCTGTGGTCAGCCAGTCAGGTGCCTTCTCCGGTTCCTCTATAATTGCATTAAAGCTTTTTGCAATATACCTGTGAGTAGCTGGGAAAGCTTTAAGCCAGTAATTTTGTATTTGATCATTTCCAGGAGATTTCCAATTGTGAGCTTTTGCCAAGTATGAAGTAATTTCCACAGTCTGTATAGGCCTCCAGTCCATATGGTTAATTTTCCTTTTCTCTTCCCTTTTTATCCATTCTGCTCTTTCATTATGCTGCGCTTCTTCCCCCCATAATGACTTCCAGTAAGTCTCTGCTTCTGCCATAGAGGGAGGTTCTCTAACTTCTATATTCTTCATGCCCAGGTTTCTGTAAAATTTTTTAGTGTCTTCTTTAAACATCTTATTCTGACTGTACTGAGTTTCTCTTTTTTCATACCTTCTAATTCTTTGGGCTTGAGCTTGCACTTTCTGCTTCAATGTTTCTGTCAACTGTGCAACTTCCCTGGCGTTAGTCACTCTATATTTTTGAAAAATCTTCCTCTTTTTTCTGTTAAGCTTTCCATTATCAGAACCAGTTCCAGTTTCAGCTATTATTGATAACTCTCTTCTCCAGCTGCTAATCTGTTTCTGCATTCTTATTTTCCAGAAGTTTACATTTCTTCTATTTTTGCTTCTTTTGCTGGGCTCGTTCAGTGTTTGTGTCATGATTGTAGCTGCTGCGTATATCAGGTTGTTTATGTCTGTTATGTCCATTTCATCTTCTTCTAAAAGTTCTTCAAGTACTCCATTTATTTCTTCTTCAAACTTTATCAGTTTGGTGTTTGTTTTTAACTTTGGCAGCTTCTCTCTCTCAGACATTTGCAAGAGCCTCACCTTATACCACATTATTTGAACGTCTTCCTTTAATTTATTCCTAACTGTGTGCTGCTCTCCTTCATCACTTGGCTGTTTGTTATTTTCTACTTTACCAAAGTCAGTATTGATGCCTTCTTGGTCCTGGCGCTCTAGAACATTTGTATCCATTTTTTCACCATTCTCTCTCTTTGTGTAATATTCTGCATCACCCCCTATTTGAAGTCTAATACTTTCCTGTATGTCATCGATTTCAACAGCTGTCACTCTTTTCGCCTTTAATATGTAGTTCTTCTGGTTTAACAATGCTTTTGCATCTATATTCATTCTTGTCAGTGGGTTCCTCTCTCTCCACAACTTATATGCTTCCTTGTAGTTCTCTCTTAATGTCTTTTCTTTAATGTACATGAAACACCACAACAATTCTTTCGTCTCCTCTTGGCTCCATCGGATTCGTTTGTTCAGTTTCTTTCCATCTTTCTGCCCGACTCCAATGTTAGGTGGAATTTGAGATGGTCCATGTTGAGTTTCCTCGGTATGGTTACCATTCTCGTCAGTGCTGTCAGAGGACCTCCGCTCTTTCCTTCTTCCTGATTGTGTGTTATTTTGTTTGCTAATCACCATCGCCGTCCCACGAGTAGCTAGGGATTTCTTCTGTCCACTGCGGTATAGCCCCGCCTGCCGCAGTAAGGCTGCATGAATCCGAGGGTCGCCACTTCTCGAAGTTCACCGTTCTTGGTTTCTTACCCTCCACCGCAGATGCATCTGTAGTCCCTCGGCACGGTAGTGTACACCTTGGACTAGGGGATTTTTTTTCGAGGTTTACTCCTCTAGATCCGCCGTGTTCCGTTTTAAACAGGCTCACCTCTGGTCGGATGTAGTTACTCACTACGCACGGACGGTCTTGTGTGCAGGGAAGTGAGTGGCTTGTGCCTCAAGTTGCACTGCTGCACACCTGGGTTGGTGAGGACCAGTGCAGGGTCAACCCCTTACAAAGGTGCTACCTGTCCCGTACCCATTGAGCCCTTATTATTATTATTATTATTATTAATAATGTTGGTGTTTGCGCTCGTGTTTGTCCCCAAACCAGTTTACGCATTTCATCGTACTTTGGTATGATGATAATGCCTGTTCAGAGGCCACCCACCTTTTATAGGCCTATTTTTATTTTCTGCTAGTACCAATAGGGCAGCCGGGCAGGCGGAAGATCTCAGACGGTGCAGTGACTAGGCTACCGGCTGGACAGTTCGGGGCACGATGGCGAGCCAAGCGGAAGTGTATTCTTTTCTCCGAAACTTCCAGACCAGTTCCTGGGCCCTCCAGTCTCCCATTGAATTGTTGCTGGCCGTTCTTTCCCCGCGGATGAAGTGGCCAGGGCGTGTAGCTGACCACTCATCTCCACCTAGTGCCAGGTTAAGAATGAGCGGAGCCATACCCCTAATCACCCCCCCCCCCATATGTCTTCATGGCGTGGACATGGACGGCTTTATTTCTTGCTGTGACACACGTAACAGCAATGTGAACTTTTGATGCGGGAGAGATAGCAAGCCCTTTTTAGAGTGGTTCAGAAATGTTGTGTGGTAGGCCTAGTAGACGGATAATTGTTGAGATTAGACCAATATCTAAGAGACTTAACGTGGGCTATATGAACTTACGAGTAGGAGCTGTGAATGGATTACTGAATCTTATAACTGCGGGCGTACTGTAGTTCTGGTCTTGTCAGGAGTGGAGCAGACTTCTGTATGATCTTCTCTGAACCTCATGTTTGGTGTGAAGTAGAACAAAATACAAAGGACAAAGTAAATAATGTATGTGTATATATGTAGGGTCTATGTGTGTGTGTGTGTGTATGTATGTATGTATGTATGTATGTATGTATGTATGTATGTATGTATGTATGTATGTACGTATGCATGCATGCCTGCATATGTACGTACGTACGTATGCACGTATGTATGTATGTATGTATGTATGTATGTATTATGTGTGCGTGTGTGTGTGTGTGTGTGTGTGTGTGTGTGCGTGGAGTGTAGCGATGCTCGTTTTCTGTTACATGAATCATGATTCGGTGCGTGGAAGTATGTGTAACGTACGTAAGCTCTCTTTGCAGCAGGATTAAATAAATGATTATGAAGACCGTTGAGAGAATATTTCTGTGTTAGGCGCAGTGATTTAAGGCTGTATGTTATGAAGCAGCCACATTGTATTCAGCACCCACCTATCGTTGCCGGTCACGTTAGCGGAAATGAGTTTGCCTTGTGCTGTGGATACAGGTATGTTCAGAACTGGGCTAAGCTAATATTAACCATTGAAATATATAATGCTTCGACAGAAGGTACCAGTTGAACGCAAATAGGAACCAGCATGCTCTCGATGCAAATAGAAGCAGGAAATAGAGGTTTAAATAAACGTTCCAAAAAATAGCAACGTTTCTTCTTCTTCTTCGCCTTTTTCTTCTTATTGTTATTTGGGATAGCCTCAGGCTGTGTCCGGTGTCGTTGAGCACCCAGAGTACGGGCTTTTAACCAAGTGTCTGCGGGGCGTTGCGTCACGGAATATTGAAATGAGTGTATGAAGACGGGAACGTGGTGAAATGACACGAGGAGGGGTTATCAGCCTCTTCATCAGTTAAATGGACTTGATACGTGAGGAATTTTCTCATGATGGAACAGGTGCTTAGTATGACCGGTGTCGGAACCTGGGCCAGTAGGCGTGGCTGTAGGTTGAGGGTGGTGAGTCTTCGGTGAAGCACGTGAGGAACGACCCTCGTAGCAGACAGGACCAATGCATTAACAGTAATCTTGTTCAGTTTCCGCTATTGCTTGATTTCAAACGCCAATTCCTGATATTTGCGTTGATTTTCTGTAATTGTGGCTTGTAGATTTGGGTTAATGGAATTTCTCTGCCAATTAATGCAGGTTCTTTATTTTATCAACCAGCGTTAATGTCTGGCTGGTTGAAATGAACAGTCTTGTCTGTTAATAGGGTACGATTCCAGTAGAGTTTGTAGTTGTTTTCCAGGACATCCTGCGGCTTATATTTGTAATATGGAGAATATGGTTCCTCGAGGAGGTGAAGCTGTTTCGCCAATTCCTCATAGAAAATTTGGCGTCGACGGTCCTGTCGGTGTCTATAAGTATTTTTGGCGAGTTTTGGACATGGGGTAATCGCACGTTGGAGAGCTTCCGCTGATGAGTCACAAAAGGACATAAGCCAGTCACGACACTGAGATCCTTGATATTGCATTTACATAGTTACGTGTAGGAATGACTTGTCCTGTATGTCAAATGTTGTTTTGTTGTTGTTGTTGTCGTCGTCGTCGTCGTCGTCTGCCCTACACATTCTACTGTTAAGATAACCATAACTGCTTGTTATATGCGGTGACGGAAATGGTTATTATCTTATAAATAAAATATTAATTCTAACGTAAACGTGACGAAGTTCCGATTCAGGTGCCATTTTTGGGGGGGAAATGTTTGGCGGGTCGACGTTTTCTTTAGCGGTGAAGGGAGCCAATATTTCCTTCGAGGCTCAAATCTTTTTCCCTTTGTGACTGTAGCCATGCTATGACTTTACCAGTTTGCCGTTAACTGCAGGAGTAGAAAAATAAAGGGAAACATCAAACACAGTTATCGATACTGTTGTCATTTTTCAGGCCTGGAATTTATGTAGCTACCTGAAAAAGTAGAGGGTTTGTCCTCTTAACGACGAGGAGATTGTTGGAATTTCAACATTGCTTACTTCTTGGAAAAAATATTTTGAAACTGATGACTGGCAATGTCATTACATCTAAGGTAGATACTCTTATCTATGTCGCACTAAGCAAGGCAGAAAAACACGTGCCTTACGGGGTACTAGTTTGTGCCACGTAATGTGTAACGCTATAGCCGAAATGTCGCACAAACCGAGGTCGATATAACCGAGTCAACTGTATTTGTGTTCAAACCAGGTAGGTAGAGTTATTGGAAATAAGACAGTGCAAATCAATTGGACAAAGCGTGATGCAAAGACCTGTACACTTCTCAACGTTGCTTTATACGTATGTATCCGTTTACTTGCTCTCTCGGGAACTACGTCTACCAGTGGGACCAGTGACGAACAGCCGAATGAGTGAATGTGGAGCACTGGTGGAATTTAAGTGACAGGAGAAAGCCGAAGCACTCGGAGAAAACCCCATTACAGTTTCCCTTTGTCCACCGCGGATCCATGGGATTAAAGCCGGGACACCGCGTTGAGTGTGAGTCGTTAGAGTAACACTGCTGTGCCTCATGACACTATATTTGTGTTGATGACGGACTGCAGAAAGTGACGAGCGCCCCGTCTCAGCTTAATACCACAGTCACCGTCTCTAGTATCACGTGTTTCCTGGGTATTCCCGAATCATCTGGTGTCACTCTTCTCAATGCATTCGCATTGACGACTGCATCTTGCAGTATGTTATACCTGTGTTTCCCCAGTGAGGGTTCCGCGGTGCATTGTTAGGAGTCCCGAGAGAAATCGTGGAATAAATAAATACAAATTCTGAAATACTGCGAACGTTTTCAAATATCCCTCTAAATATCGTGGGAATCATTGTTTGGCGATGGGCAGTATTGGAATAATCTCCATATGCTGCGACTCTTCGGTCAGTTCGTGTTTAAGGTTATGTTTCCTCGTGTTGTGTCTGTGTTCATTTCGTGTTATATTGTATTCTTACAGCGGCATAAGGTGACGTACACGCACACACACGCACACACCTGACGACTCGCACTTAACAAAGAGTCCCTGCTTAAATTCAAGGATTCATGGTGGAGAAAGGGGACCTGTGACACGGTTTACTCGGAGTGCCCCGGCTTTCCCTTGTCACCTGTAATTCCATCAGTCTTCGACACTCATTCATTTACCATTCGGGTGTTCGCCAGTTGCGCCACTGACGGCCGTAGTTCCAGAGAGAGCCAAATTCCACTCTGTGTAGCAATAATTAAGCAGTAAATGAACTGCACGGCCGGCCTTGACCTTTTCCTGGCCTGTAAACGTTTTGATAGGTAGGGGTTCCTCCGTGGAGAAAAGGGTTGGGAAACACCGTGTTATATTGCCAAGCAAGATGATACAAAAGGTAATGCTTTCGAGTTGTATTCGGGAGGTGCTGCGTTCGAATCCCGGCCAGGACACCAATTATGCGCACCGAGGCTTATCGTGTTTTGTTCAGTCGAGCCAGAAGAAGAATGGCGGGATGCTGTCTTAAATTAGGCCACAGCCACTTCCTTTAGCATCATTTTCTGGTCGCTATCGTCCTGTCGTTGGACTCTGTGTGGTCTGGGATACAGGCGTCATTAAATAAACTGCAGGTAATTATTTACAATATGCTGCGCGGTCGTGAATCATGCCACGAGTGTTAAACTCACGTCAAAGTTTTCCTACTGGGATCGCAGCCTGGAATCAGCTATTGAGACTGTTCCTTCTTCATGAGAAAGTTGGACGCATATGACTTTCTATTAAATGTAATTCTGACTCAACCTAACTTACAGATGATGTGTCCAATTTGTCCTGTCGTGTGGGAAACTGTGTCTTTAAATGGAGTTTGATTCTTGCATAGTGAAACCTGCCTACAACGGGAAAGCAGGGGACCGAATTTCTTTTAATTTACGCTGCACGCAGTTCCGTTTCACACGGGTGCTTGAATTTTGGATCCTAGAACTGTAAAACTTTTTCGCTAAAGACAGGTTTCCTTTATGCCCAGCTTCCGTTTAAGACGGGTTTCACTGCGGTATCATCATGCCTTGGACCACGCGCTTGAGGCACGGTATGATCATAACGTGTATGAAGGTCGTCATCGAAACCAAGACCGACACTTATATCGAATTTGATTTAATTGTGTGTGTGCCCGACATTTCTCACTGCGTGTCGTGAAACGCATTCGTACAATCATCTCGGGTCTGATGGATGTTCTGGCGCATGAGCCTGCTCTTTGCATTACAAGTGTATAGCCTGAGTGAGCTGGTGGGTATTGGTGGTTAGGTTATGTTAGGTTAGGTTAGGTTAGGTTAGGTTAGGTTAGGTTATGTTATGTTAGGTTATGTTAGGTTATGTTAGGTTAGGTTAGGTTAGGTTAGTTTAGGTTATGTTAGGTTAGGTTAGGGGCCGTGTCATATCTTAGGCGGTTAGTCGCCGGCGTCTCAGTGCTGACGCCTGGTTTCAACCCCAGGCCAGTCCATGTGAGATTTGTGGTGGGCAAAGTGGCGCTGGGACAGGGTAGAATCTCCTCAGTTGAGAGCGTCATTGAATAAAAATAAGAAAAGTTTTGGTTAGGTCAGGTGCCGCCAGTATAGCGTAGTCGGTATGGCGACTGGCTACAGGCTGGACGTTCCGGAGTTCGAAAGCCAGTGGGGCCGAAATTTTTTGTACCCGTCCAGACTGGCCCTGGGATCCTTCCAGCCTCTTTAACAATGGGCACAAGGTCTCCTTTCCAGGGGTAAAGCGGCCGAAGCGAGGCGTTAACCACCCACACCAATCTAGCGCCGAAATTAGAGAAAGAGTATTTCTGTGCCTCTGCTCCCTGTTTGAGCCTTCGTGGCCTGTTATAGGCTGAACTGTATCTTGTTTACCTAGGTCAGGTTAAGGACACTGTGACCAATGTCGGAATCGATTGCCGAACCCATCGAATTTTGAAACACGAGTGCTGACTTCCACTGCGATTTTTGGTAGCGTAATTATTTAGAAAGTTACGTTCAGAGTTCGATCGGCGTTGTGTTTAGAGGAGGCTGTGGTTGATCTGTTAACCCGAACATGACGATAAAGCAACAGGCAAGGATAGTAATAACGAAATGGCCATATAAATAAGTGGGCAATGTAAGAATGAGCAGACGTTGTGCATGACTTTTCCTTTCAGGGCGTTGATTGATTTATGTTAGTGTTACGTCGTGAACAGCATTTGCTTTGCCGGGTTGTCTGTCAATAATTGAAAATGTTCTTGTCAGGTCATTAGCCCTAGCTCACCACTCGCCTCTGGTTGCATGAATAGCTGCAACGGAAAGTATAATCTATTTTTATAACAATGAAAGCAAAGCAGAGTTTGTTGTGACGTCATAACGGCCAGGTGGCGTGTAACACGTGGAGTAGCGATCGAGAATTTATTAGTAGGTCACGTCAGTTTGCTCTTATGTTACTAAGTTTAGCAGCAGAAAAGTTGGTTTAAAATTAGCTCAGTTAGAAATGTCATGTCAGTATCGGTGTGGACTGTTTTCTATTACAAGTGTTGTCATATGTGGTCCATCTTCAAATCCCTGCGTATTGGAGACGTGCACAACATTTCTGTGCAGTTCTCAGTTTCTACCAGAGCATTGGTCCATGTGTCGTCTTGCTTCGTAAACTCGCTTCAACTTAAGGTTTGAGACATACATACGTTTATTTAAGCGTACGTATTTTTATGTTCAAAATGGGGCCGTGTACCGGCAGTCTTAATGGAGGGGGCAGAGTGCTTGACAAGATAACAGTCGCTTAGCTAGTTAAGAAATTCCTCACCTTTTAAGAAGGCTTACAACACCCCGCCATTGGCCTCTGCACTAAACCGTGTGAATCTGACCCTGATCTTCCTCGTGTTTAAGAACAGTTTTAATATTATCCTGTCGTCTACGCTAGGGTGTCCCAGATGTTGGTTTTGTTCAGGTTTCAGATTAAGATATTTTATAAATTTCTCATCATTCCCATGCATGCTACATGTCCTGTGCATGCTGATTGATGTTATCACCCTAAGGATGTTAGGAAACGAGTTCAAATCGCCGACTACAGTTTACATATTCACTAACACCGATTTTAGTATCGTCCTCCCACATACACATAAACCGCTCGAGACGTCTCTTCCCCTTTGGTCTTTTCCAAATATACTTTGTGTATATTTTTCATCTAAATATTGAGGCAAGAATTTATATTCCCTTTCGCGCCACATCAACCTGTAAATTGTGGCTGCCACTTCAAATTGTAAATTGGTATTCCTGCTCCGTAAATATCCGATCATTCTGTCTTTGAATTTAAAAATATTTGCGCCAGTATTTTACAGCACGACAGTAGGTGGACAGAAACGACCGCTATCTACTGGGCTTCGTAGAAGCGAAATAGGCTGAAGCTATTGTTTTCGCTAGCGGGGCTATATCACCAACTTAAGTAAACTTCACGGTCCACAAATCTTTTTCGATGTAAAACTGAATACATTAGTTTCATGTCTCTCTTTTGTACGCACGTGGAAGAGATTAGGGTTACACAGTCAATGAGTGAAAATTAGATTTAAACCCAACATAACAAAACACACTTACTGTTACTTGATTAATGCTGTTTTATTCTGACGACAAATTAAACTGGTTCTAGAAAATTATTGAGAACATATAATTGGAATTTGTTTTGTTGCAGTATTAATATGTTATCATGTACAAGTTTTGTCCACCCCTGGCTGAGTTGCACAGATTGTGAAGTACTGAAGATTTTGAAGCCCCTTAATTTTTCTTCTGTTGTAGAACACGTAAATAATTAGCAGTGCCGGTAGCACAACAACATGGTTTTCTACTTACAGATAGTTTTCCATTGTTGAATATTTTAATTCAATGTACTTTTACGAATGCTGTTTGCATTTTGTTTTCTGCGAGAGCAACAAATTTGTATTCATTTCGGGGCCACTAATACCTTAGGGCCCTGCTGAATTTCTTGGTTGTATGTCCATGAAACTTCAGCCACCTATAGTTACAAATTCCTTCAAACATCTGTAATGTGTGTGTAGACTAAACGTACTGTTAAAGCAGTGCGTACGAATAAACAAAGAATGAAGCAATACACCTGCTATTCTTTACTAATATTTGAGAACCAGTAATGCGTTACGTCATGGCAGTAGATTTTACAGTTTTATTGACGATGTTCATGTGCTTGTGTGTCGGATGCCAGGTTGTGGACAGCATTATCATCTTACAGGTTGTACCGGTTTGTTGTTTTATCGTTATGTAGCAGACTTGCTACTAATGGTTTTCAATAGAACTTGTATATGGCAGCTACAGACGGCAATGCAAGACGCGTGTGTTTCAGTCGGCATTGCGGTCTCGACCTTTGCCAGAGAAAATTAACTCCATAGGTAGCATAGGAACATTGCCAAGTGTACAACATGAAACAGTGATTTCAGTGTCGGGTGGCCTGGATAAGGGCCCCTCACACACCGCGGTGCGGGGGGTCCGTGGGTGATGGGACTCCCCAGACCTGCAGAATACTAAAATTTGTTGTGGGTTCTTTCAGACTGGTGTCATTTCTTCTGACAGAAGGCCGTATTCTGGATCCCTGTTATGAGATCCAGTAACCTCGCTGACAGTTATGTGGGGGGCTGTCTGCCGTTTATTTGCGCCTGAAGGGCTATAATGTGTAAGAGTTGCCAGATGAAAGGGTCATCTGCCGAAACCTTAACCCGACAGTGAAGGTGCAAAATTTTTCCTCCTTGGATTTTGGGCTGTCTTTCCATTAGTATATAGAAATCGACAAATATAAGCGATACCAGTATATGACGTAAATGTCATGCCGCTGGAGGGCCACAAAATCTCTGTGTTCTCAACTTTCTGTCATTATTACTAGCTGTGCGAACTTGTGACACGGAAGCGACGTTAGCAGCATTTGATTGTAGGCCTACGTTGCTGAAAATTGTCACATTTTTGAAAATATGCGAGTTTTGTTAAGCGTTTTCACAAGAACGTACATGACGAAAGTGGGAAATGTGTCAAGTGCTTTTGTCTGTTGAGGACAACGTAAATCGCTGTAACTTGACATCAGTGTTAGGCTTACACACGTTACGGTGAATTTCTAACACAATATTCTGGGATGTGATGACGTGCAGTTTGGTAGATGGTCACCGTAAAGGTGGAGGCAGCAACTTTTTCAGACGACTCGATACTCGTCTACCAAATTATCCGGTGGAACATCAGAGAAGACAGTAATGTTGTTACCGCGAGACCACCACCTTGCTGAAGGAGCCTGCGAGGAAAACGTGTGCAAGAGTGAAGGAAGAAGTGAACGTACACTATTTCTAATCTCGAAACTAGGTGGAAGTGAGTGGCCAGCTTCAGTTGTCCTTTCCGAGCAAGAGTTCCCATTACCCACTGTATGGGAACCAGACCGCCCTCAGAACCAGTATGGATGAGGCGAGGCGAGGTGTCGGGATTCCGCCACCGTAGTTTTTGCTTTGAAGGGAATCGAAACCCGGCCGTCCAGCCCGTTTGATTGACGAGTTGCTCGAAACTTCGCGCTACCATACTTTTATTTCATTTAAAGCGTTCTGTCAAAATGAGTTGCGTGGCGCACAGTATTGGCGTTTGAGGAAGCTGTAACGCAGACATCATTTCCTTTTCGCGCGCGCGTTTGTGTGTGTGTGTGTGTGTGTGTGGACGCGGGGGGGGGGGGGGCGTCGGCTGGTCAAAGGAAGGAGGTTGAAATTGCAAGCGTGAGGGGAGGCGAGAAATGTACACAAAACTTCCGCCGCAAAATCTTACGCTTCTGACTAGACCACTTTTGGGTACCTGGGCATAGGCGGGAGGATTGGGGCTTATAAGAACATACGTGTTACATAAAGTGTGTGTCACATGTAGGCTGGATCCTTCTGACTCATGATGCTGTTTGCTGGTTATTATAAACACAATACTGAATCTTCCAGTACCATAAAAGTCTGAGAATTTCTTGGGCTGGAAGTTTATCAAGACGGAGTCCATTTCATAGACTTTTAATGTGAGTTTGTAGGTAAAATGGAAAAACAACATAACTTCAGTTTTAAGTGTATTGAACTGTCGGGATAAATTACGAGTTACTGTAACGTTATGTGTTGAATTTATATGGTGACAGTGCGAATAAATTCATCTGCTATTACTCAGACTACTCTAGTGTGTACTTTGAAATGCACCACACCAACAGCAAATACATATATTTTATGTTTATGCATCCATTTGTGTAAAGTAACTCAAGCTGCGAACGCAGTTATTCCAAATGTTGCAAAAATAATATTCACCAACTAATGCACCAAAATACATACAATCGTTATTCGTAAAACACTCCTACATCAGGGTATGCCCTGACCGCGGACAGCACAAGACACCTCTCAACGGAGGACGAAAGCTCAGGCACATTCTCTCTTAACTGTAAAAGTGCATCCAACACTGTAACGGACTATTCTCACCGAAGATGACCCAGCAGGATCGAAACATGTAGGAGTGTTTTACGAATAAATACTGTATGTATTTTGACTCATTAGTCGGTGAATATTATTTTTGTATGATACAGTGCACGGACATGGAACACATTAAATTCCTAATATTCGTCTGGTTAATCGTTTGTAGTTATATGATACAATATTATAGGTAACAGACGGCCCGCAAGACCTGAGCGAAAGTTGGATGATAATGTAAATATGATGGTAGGGCGCGGATTAATTCAAATGACAGAGGACATGGACAAGTGGCGAGCACTTTGAACCTTCTAATTCTCTACAGTGCTTGGTAATTTCTTGACTGGTATCTTCTTGAGATTCATTGTGCTTTGTAAAGATAGAAACCTCACGGCCAAAACACGCGTACCGTCTTTCCAAAATGTCTGCTAAACCCAGACCTCCAATGCAAGCACTTAGAGTCCAGACGAAAAGCTTTCAATAACAAATACTCTTTACCTCAAAGAATAACTGATCTCTCTTGTGCCCTTCTTTAAAAACCGCCATCCAGTTTAGTCTATGGGTTTAGACCTTGTTCAAGAGGAATTACATAGGCTTATAGATAAAGTGGTATTCAGTGAGGGCTTCTCCCTTGTTCCTTCCACGACCTTAACAGGATTTTGTACAAACAAGTTAGGAAATTTCTTTGTATTCTGTGAAAGCTGGAATTTGTTTTAGCTGCGCCGATGCTGTCATTGCCGATGGCCCTGTCCTTGGGTAGCGGAAACAAGTGGTAAGTGTTTGGAACCGATTGGTCATAAACGTGGCGCCACCCCATAGCACGGAGGCATACTCAGAGTAATGGAATTTTCTGTAAGTCTGGGAGCCTCGGAACACTAAAATTTTTAAAGCAATGGTGAATGGTCTTTATCTTGCCGTGTTTATCTGAAAAGCTGAAGTTTAAAAACAGAAACAAAAATAATGTGACACAGGAAGTTCTCACGTAGGCCCCTGAGTTGATGGGTACCATTGCTTCCCTGTGCCTTCTGTTCTGAAGATGGAGGCAGCAGGGCTTGTCGAAACGTTCGTACATATACCGAACTATCGGTAATTTCATTCTTCCGCCGCGATGCTGATGAGATGTGCACTCTTATGGGATATTACGCAGCGGCGAGTGGTAATCCTTTACCGACGTTTCGGAACGGAACAACATACCGGTCCCATCTTCAAGGGTCCTGAAAGCTACCGAACTACTTAGCGTCACACCTCAGAAGACCATAATGTTAAAACTAAATAAGTTTTGCACGGCTGTGTAGTTTTACACGTATACAGTATTGCGTTTTGACCGTGCAGTGTATAGGTCTAATAAGTGTATGTTGTTGTTTCGGAGGAAGATATTGCCTCAATATTTAGTGTATAAGTGAAACGCCTGCCATTCTGAGAAGAGAACAGAGTGCGCGCGCTTGTACTTGGAGAAGAGTTCTGAGGGGCATGTCAGGAGCTAAGAAAATGGACTGACAATTGGGTTGAGAAAGTAACATAATGCGGAGCTTCGTGATATGTTCAGGGATCGAGACAAGCCCTAATGAGGAACTTCGTGGTATGTTCAGGGATCGAGACAAGCCCTAATGAGAAACTTCGTGGTATGTTCAGGGATCGAGACAAGCCCTAATGAGAAACTTCGTGGTATGTTCAGGGATCGAGACAAGCCCTAATGAGGAACTTCGTGATATGTTCAGGGATCGAGACAAGTCCTAATGAGGAACTTCGTGGTATGTTCAGGGATCGAGACAAGCCCTAATGAGGCACTTCGTGGTATGTTCAGGGAGTGAGAGTAGCCCTGACGAGGAGGGATGTCAGGTTTCTTCCATGGTCACTCGAAGGCATCAAAATCATACCCTTTTTGTTCCAAGCTCTGAAACCAGTGGAAGCGTATGTCCTTTTTTGTGCACTGCTGTTATTCATGTTTGCGTCCCTGTCAATGAAAACAAACAATACCAAGGTGTGGAGGTATGCGGTTGCTAAATCATACTTAGTCAGCTTGAATGACGTAACGTTTTTTTCACCCCTATCCACCAACATGTTTAGCCAATCAGGTTCGATTAACGTGTTAGTTCCTTTTTTTTATCCGGTTAAGTTCGATTACCAAGTTCCTAACTGATCCCTGCTCTTATGTGCTCCGTTCACAGTTTGTAGCTGTCATTCTTCTTATTCTGAGAGCGATATGCAGATAGGTAACAGGATCAGCCGGCCCCTCACCTGTTCCTGCACGGTTGTGTAGTTGGTGTTCTGACGTCACCACTTCATATCCCGGTCTGGGTGCCAGTGAGGCCACTGCTATCTCGTAATATTTAACTAACTGGATGTTTTGTCAGTAGTACGAGTTCTACAGCTGACAACGAATGCCTGTGAGTTTTCTTGTCGCTCACACTTATCGAAATACTTTTACCATCCTAACCCCGACATCAATTTATTCATAATTAAGTTAACAGTGTCAAAATATGATTTACCTAAAATTACGAAGTATTAATTTGCCTGCTGCAGTGAGCAACAAAAGAAGTCACGTTGCTAAGAGATCGGTAGACGATTTAATTTAAATATATGAAAGAGGATAAATTTCTAGCATGGAATTTGATTCCAAAGTTGTTACAGATACAGAAAAAAGGCATGTGATGTAAGTATGAACAAATTTTGATAAAACGAATATTTAAGCGCCTGATCGTTGTAATTACGCGTAACTTCAGAATATCACTAAACGAAGGCAAAGTTTATACATCATTTATAAAGATATACTACTCGACCACAGTATAATAAAGTTTATGCAAATTACTGCAAACTGAAAGGTAAATGTTTGTCATTATTTAGGAACATTATAACAGAGTGACTTCTTTAAAATAACGCACGTCAGATGTTGTCCATATAGACTGATGCACTGATGCTCTCGATTCAAAACGCTTTCCATTACGCGAAGTAATATGGCCGATGAGATGGCATTGATTTCATCATAAATTCTCTGTTTGAGGTCATGTAAGTCTGTCGGACGTGTTTGAAACACTTTGCTATTTAAGAACCCCCACAAAAAGAAATCACAAGCCGACAGAGCGGCCGAATGCACTGACCAAGAAATGTCGCTATAGCGGGAGCTTATTCGATGTTAAAACACAGTTCTTATGGTGTTCATCGACTGCCGAGCAGTATGTGCTGCTGCTCCATTTTGTTGGAACCAGCTGGTGGCAAGGTAGACTTCACGACGGCGTAACTCTGGAAACAAAAACTCATTCACCATAAGCACATACCGGGCAGATGTCACACTAACCTCATTGCCAGTTCCATCCTCGAAAAAATAATGACCAATAATGCCGAAAGCTGATATCCCAGACCATAGTGGTACTCTCTGTGAAGTGGTCTTACGTGCAGTTGATTCGGATTAGCTTCACTCCAATACCGCGTGTTCTGTTTATTCACGCAACCAGGCAGCTCAAAGCGAGCTTCATCTGACATTATCTAGTGATGAATAACATCAGGATATTCGTTCACTAAGGTAACAAATTGCTCACAAAATGCATGCACTTCCTGAAGCAAAATCACCGTCTGACAGTTCTTGCACAGTATTAAACTTTTAGGGGTGAAAATGTAAATCAGAATGAGGTATCCGTCGGAACGATCTGCTCGGTATGTTGAGGGCAACTGAATGTCTGCCTGCTGATTATTTGGGTCCACGACTGATAGCGGCTCGAACTCCTTCAATGTTTTCCGGTGTCCGCAGAGTTCTGACTCTGCCTCCGGGATTTTTAGTTGTTGCTGAAGCCGTGGTTCGAAACGTCTCTACCAATTTCTTGATGGTGTTGCGATCAATGTCTCAATATGCATTGCGTTGCTATCAGAGTCGTTATTTTTTATTTATGAAAAACGTCTCTACGGCGAAAGCACGGATTACAGCCGACCACTGATCAATGTTTACTAAATGGCGTCCCTAGCTGAAGGCCAGACCAAAGTTAGTTTCATCCCCTCTCCGGGGCCGCCAGAGTACTACGTAAATCAAGATGATGAATGAATTCTGCCCAACCCTATATTTCAGTGCTTGCCGTAATTGTACTTATTTAAGGAATTTCGTTAAACTAAGGCTACATTGCTTGGTGAAAAAATTGTTATATTATTTTAGTACATTGTTTTAATAAAGGATTTCTCATTAAGTTAGGTCAAGTTTATTTAAAACAATCTTCTGCCACCCGAAACAAATGTTCTCCGCAACTGCATTTTGCTCATCCAGGAGTTATGAGCCGTGGACCAAAAAGTATGTCATGCTTGCTGGTCGTGGACGAAAACAGATATGACTGTTTTCCTCACAAAGGGTAGGGGACTGTCCATGTACCCAAACTGGTGTGCCGTAATGAGGAGCTGCTGCATCATATATTCAGGGATTGACACTAGCCGTAATGAGTCATGATATGATCAGGGATTGAGGCTGGCCCTAATGAGGGGCTTCATGTTGTGTTCAGTGACTGAGATTAGCTCTTACTAATGGGCCTGTCAGAGCAAATTCTTCCCTTTTCCCTTTGCACCTGAAGACAGGCAAATCCAGCAACCGATCTTGGTGGTGGGTCTTTTAACCTAAGGCGATGGACAGTGTCAAAAATCAGTCACGATAAGGTGCGTGATTTACGTTCTTCACTTAATTCTTGAGGACAATCTTAAATAGAGAATGCCGAAACGGTCGTGAATTTGAGAAATGACTAGAGCATGTCAATAGGAAAACCTGAACGGAAGAGTCACTTGGAAGGCATGTCTTTGTATGCAAGGATAGTGACCAGGGTGTAATTGTATTCAACTGGCATGGGATAGAGTTCAGTAAATGTACATAATCGTAAACTGTAGATCCCAAAGTTTACAATCGGTAGTAGTTCGCACGTAACCTGTCGTCGTGTTCATTTTTAGTTTGCTAGCATATTGCAATACATATTTTAAACTCAGTTGTTTCTGTGGCACAGGATGGTTAACTGTTGTGACGATTATGATGATTTAGGACATGGCTGCACAACGTTTCCAACATATACGAGCTACGTCACAATTGTAGGCACCAGAAGCGTGACTGAAGCAAGTTCCCTGCTGAGGACCCACAAATACTAGGCGCTACAGTCACAATCTGAGTCGCCACTACGACCACGCGCCTGGTAGGCCTATTGCTCACCTCTGATTTGGGAAGTATCCGGGTATGTAAGGATTTGGTAGTCACCTGTTTGGAGGCACTGCCTCTGCTTAGAAGTGGTGAGGGCCATGTAGTATCTCAGGATACTCAGCCTTGCGGACGGTAATTCAACCTTATGCTTCGGAAATTCAGAACAGGAGTAGATCGTACTAACTGCTATACCGCCATGGCCGGCACTGTGGTAAGAGGAAATGGGTGGCAGACGTGAATAACTGTCGTATGTGGAAACCGTGCCCAGATTTGCTTTACGTCTGGTAATTCCCTGTCATAACCGTGTCTACCCCTGGTAACCCTACACTAACTTTCTGTACCCCTGACCGTCCCAAAGGCAATCTCGGTAGTGCTTCTATCAGCCATCGCCTATGCAGACTCATGAGGTGTGTGTGTGTGAGGGGGGGGGGGGGTTGGGGGACACTTGGAGTTGAGTTCCTGACAAGACGTAGAGTTGACAGCTATATCAAGAAAATATGTTCGTGTCAGATATCCGATCGTGTTCATTTCTTATATCTTGTGCCTTCAACGAAAATACTGGGTAATATCCGGCACCTTCTTAAGACTGGGAGTGCTGGAATATTGGTGTATTCGAATTTGTTCTTAACTGGCGTAACTGTTTTCGTCAGTCTGGGAAATTTCTTTTCGCCACCACGTTCGGACCTGCCGTGTAGTCTACCGAATGCCCCTACCCCATGGCTAAAACAATGTGCCGACTTAAATCCATCTAGAATGTGTGGAGTTTGATGTCGGCCCTCCTCACACGTATTCTTAAACGGAGACAACTTTACTTTTTCCCATTATTCTTATATATGCATTCGAACATGTTTTACCAGCGCTGTGACAAATTCTGAGAAACGATGAAGGTTTATTCTGTGTCTCCAGGTATGTGACGGAATAACACCTTAAATTGGCCCATGAGGACCGTGTTATTCCTACCATTTGTGGCCTACTGTCCTGCGTGGAAGGGGAAAGATGTCCGCTAGTGGGACCATCATGCTGCCGGTCTTTGTGTGTGTGTGTGTGTGTGTGTGTGTGTGTGTGTGTGTGTGTGCATTTAAGTTATTTGATCTATCAACCGATTTGCATGAAACTTCATATGAACGTTGTGTCAGTCGAGGACACCCGAGACTCCACATTTCCTGCTTTCCGCAACCCCTAACAACAGGCTTTAGAGGCGGGAGCGACACCAGCTTTACTCTGCTGGGGCTGATTGACCCTGGAGATAAGGCACTACGATCTTTCGAAACGTCGATAGGCCGAAATACGTACCAGTTCACACGGCGTAACATCCCAAAAGACTAAATCTTTAGAATTACGAATGTGAGGGACCGAAATCTGGCGTGGCGTCGCGTAGTTTGTGGTTGTAAAGGGATGGTAATAGATGCTGGAGAAACACACAATCTTTTTTAAAGTAATATTGCTCTAGAACGTAAAATAGCAACATGGCGGCCGTGCGAACATTTTGTATATCCCTCGGTTTGATCATGTTATCTAATGACTCTCTGAGCCAGGCATGTGACATTCTGTCAGTTTCATACCCCGGATGCTTTACCCTCAGGTCATTAATCTGCGGTAACTATTTGATAAAAGGCTGGGTAAGCCCCAGTGCCGGCCTCGACGCTTCGGAAAAGAGAACATAACTCCGGCGTGAATGGAACCCCGATTCCTTGATCGCTTTGCCCATCGTCTAGTCAGTATACCGACTGAACTGTCTTAACTCCCATTTCCCCCCCCCCCCCCCAAAACAGAAAATACCAGTGTGGGTTTCGACAGCCATCGATGGTCTTTTGAGCTATTGAATGGCTTGGGGGGGGGGGGGGGTGGAGGGGGGCTGTTGCCGTGGGGTAAAGCCGGATAGCCTTGCCTCTGACCATCTCCATTTTGTGCCTACGAGAAGAATGTACGGATCTATACCTCTACTTTTCGATATACTTTTATGGCGTGCTGTTTCATTAAAATCCCAGTGGTCGCGCAGTCTAAGGCGTAGGGTCTGCGGCTGAGCGCTTGCTGGGATCGTGGGTTCGAATCCCACTGGGGCATGGATGTTTGTCTTGTACAGTGTTTGTTTTGTCAGGTAGAGGTCTCTGCGACGGGCCGATCCCTCGTCCAGAGGAGTCCTACCAACTGTGGTGTGTGTCTGAGTGTGATCAAGTGGAAATAAACAACCTCGACACCCGCTGTGGGTAGGTAGAAGAGGGAAGGACTACGATGATACGTTTAATTCAACGCAGGAATAGTTTTGCCTCTATCGAGGACGGGTTGACGGGCAGGGAACGTATGGCGAGAAATGTATAAAATGTTTTAGTCGTAAAACCTGTAGTTGAGAGCCCGAATGGTAGAGCTATCCGTGCGTATAAGATTACTACGAAAATTTTAAGAAATGCCGCGTGAGGAATGTATTTGGTTCAGAGTATTCACCAGTGGCGGGATATTATGAACTCTGCAGTGAATGTAAGATTTGAGAGATGTTTTTTCAGCGCTAGTAAGAATGATTCCAGCCCTGGAGATGGAGGCAGTAGGTTCCTCCCAAATTCTAGTACTTATTAACCAGACTACACCGCGTCACATTCCAGAATACGGTAACTTACGTAGTGAATTTTCAGCATTATTTCGGGAAAGGGTATATACTGACTAGCTAAACGACAGTTTCTAAATAATGGTTTTGCTGTATGGATTATTTATTTTGTGTTTCAGAAATCGAGGCTGCAGAGGCCTGCAAGTGGTTGCGGGCCGCGGGTTTCCCACAGTATGCGCAGATGTACGAAGGTGAGTGCAGAAATAGAAGTAACCTCATGTCTTTTCATATCCTATCGAACTGCTGTTCGTGTCAGCAGTGTGCTGATGATATGAAGCACATTTCATTGAAGGAATAAACAACCATTACTTCGGTAAACAGCAGTAACCTTTTAAAGACGATAATTAACCTAATTTACACACACACACACTCTGTCTGTCGAACTCTGCCATAACGTCATGAAAGGGACTGAATATTTTTTGTCGTTATAAAAGAGTGTCGTTATAACCGAGAAGTATAATTGTTACGGTTAACAGCGACGAACTGATACGTACCACAGAAAATCTGATTGTAGGCGACGTGTTGTATAAACCGATGTCGTTATAACCTGTTTCGACTCCGTGTGTGTGTGTGCGCGCGTGCGTGTGTGCGCGTGCGTGCGTGCGTGTGCGCGCGCGCGCGCGCGCGTGTGTGTGTGTAAAAGGCTTAGTTCCTACCGCGCAGTAACAACACTCCAACTCCGTTATAAAGCGAATCAGTTAATGTTGCACAGAGAAATGAAATAATCACTGTTTATTCTGAGATCCATACAATACACATAAATGCACTCTGCGGTGAGAACGTAGAATTTTTGAGTGTTAAATCCTGTGGTACATAAAGTAAACCACGCTGGCACTTACTGTGTTAATCTGTGAGGTAGGAACACAATTTTTAAACTTCATGTAGGTGAATTTCAGACGTGATTTGAAGAAAGCATGTGAATTTTGGTAAGGGATAACTACAGAAATACCCACAGACTTTGTATGAAACTCTCGACCCTGTGTGCGAACTATTTTAAATGCACAAAACAGTGCAGTATGTATTTGGGTTCAGAGCACAGTGGTTGAGAAATGTAGACGTATGAAATCTGAAACCGTACAGAGAACGTACCGCTAGGTTGCATAATTACGAATCTGCAGTTTCTGTGTGCAGACGTAGGCATGCAAAGTAAAGCAGTGTCGTAAGCTTTTCCGAGAAATTAGTTTTTTTTTTCACAACGCAGCAGTGTTTGTGTGGCCCCAGACAAACCCAGATAACGATTTCTGAAACTTTCCACTTGCAGTTGTCTAAATTCGAGTGTCTGTTACGAAGCAGCTCTGTCTGTCCGGACGGAAAGACATCGTTTCGCTTTTCAAGGAATACAGCTAATACGGGTTGGAGGTGACCCATGCCTACTCTTGGCGCCATACGATACTATCTCGGGGGACCCACAAAGTGGCTGCTTGGAGACACCATTTTGCAATAAGTTTTGTTGTTCAAGATAAAGTATGGGACGGTCATAAAACTAATGGCCAACAAACAGAATAAGGCGAGTTCAGAGGAAAAGAGTTTTGAATTTCTTGCACGATGCAGCGAGCGGGTTAATGTTCAGAATTCGGGCGCCATGTCGTCGTGTTCCTTATGCAGAGCAATGGGGAGCGAAAACATAACCCGTATGAAAAAAAAACAACATAGAATGCACAGTCAGTTTTCTTCACTCTTACATGTTTCGGCCGTATTGGGCCATCCTTAGGGAGGTTCTCTGGTACAGCCGAAACATGTAAGAGTGACGGAAACTTAATGTGCATTTGTTGGTGCTTTCAATTGTTTTTTATGAGTTAATGCACGGAGATGAAACCCATTAAATTTATACCTGCATGCATTTTGACGCGGATTTCTTTGGATGTACGTACCTCGGAGGAACCCGCGGTGGGCTTCAGAAGCGGACTTCAGACACTGTGTCAAAGAGAAAACCCCTTGCCCAGCTTGTAACCAAATACCGGTCTTTCAGTTCGCAGCTAATTATTCTGTTGATTGTTCTGTTCGGGCAGAGAGCACCTCAATGTCTACCTACTCGCCAACATACTGAAGATTTTCATGGGTTTTCTCAGTATCCATAGGTGAATACGTGATATTACCACCAAGTTTGCTTCGTTCTCCTTCTTCCAAATCCTTTTATTTACTGACTATTCATTAATTCCCATTTCATTACGCTATAAAGTTTTCAGTTGATACAGCGTATTTAAATAACCCATGAGTCAATATCTGGGATGCTTCTGACGGTAAAGTGAGTGCCAACGGCCTGGATGACCAGGATGCTGATCCAGGCGGGGGTGTGAGCTTTCTTTTCTCGTCACAGCCACTGGGCCAGAACCAGGGGCGGCCCTAGACTAGCTGTTAGAAAGTGGCGCCCTTTTCGAATCGTGCACTCGAAAAATTTGGACCTATTTTCTCTATAACATTTTAAATGCACTTTTTAAAGTGAAGCACAGTCATCTGGTTTGTCCGTCTGACCAACCATTGCTTCAGAGATGGGATAAACTAGTAATTTGTAGTAATGTTGTATTTGCCCTCGAATTTTGCGCCGTACTTAACTTTGCAGCGTAGACGGCCGCCCAATTCGCTCCTGTTCAGAACAGCACCAGCTTCATAACCTGTACAGACGGCCCGCATGTGATGCTATTAAGACCTAAACTGCTCAGATTTTTACCTCCGTGCCCTGTACAGGCCTTCGTTGGGCGTTGGCTCCATGTAGCTTTAACGTTATACTTTTTAGATCCCGAAGGATACACTACGCTTCTTCAGAACTTTGGTAGTTATTTACCCGTCGAGGCTGTTAGCATACCAGAAGACTTGGACATGCATCAACACTGTTGCAACAGCCTGAAATTTCGCAGCTATACTTCTACCTGCAAAGAGAAGGGGATTGGGAACACGAGTTCCAATTTATAATAAGAGCTGCAGAATTTGTCATCGTCATTTTGCTTCCTTGCTCGATTTGATGTTCATCTGCACGAATGTGCTGTTGACAAAGCTACTGTGCCTGCGATACACTACGGTGATAAAATAACACAGTTCGCTGACGGGAAAGCTGGCGACATTAGGTCTGGACAGATAATAGACTTAAGGGCCTTGAGACCGTGTGGAAGTGTAGGTTGACACCAACGTGCTGCCTCCACCTTGAGGGTGTCGGAATTTTGTCCAAGAAGTCACTTCATCATCTACTTGGACGAGATTCTACCGTCCTGAAGATGGAGGTAGCACATTTCTCGGAAAATTCTGTCTCTAAATCCCGAAACCCATAATGTATTAATATCCGTAACGCAAGGAAGGAAACCCGTGAAGCAGTCCTGCGTGTGATGCGGTGCATCCATAGAGGGGTACGCTATTTTATAGCCGGGATAGCTCAGACGGTATAGTGACTAGGCTGTGGATGGACAACTTGTGGATCTTGATTCAGTTCCCTGTAGAGGCAAGAGATTTTTGTCTCTTGCGAAGCGTCCAAATCTGGCTGTGGGGCCCACTCAACCTTCTATGGAGTAGGCACCGAAGGATTTTACCTGAGGGTGAAAGGGGCAGGGCGTGAAGCTGATCAGTCATTTCGATCTAATGTCGAGGTTAAAAATATACCTGCACACGTTCATGTGCCCTCATGGTGTGGTGCTAAATTAAGCGTAGGGACAACTTACCATTTCTTGCTTTTCATGTAGCTTATATGAAGGATCTGATGTCGAGCAGGAAGCATATTTCAAAACTGACTGCTGTGAATTCTTATAACGGTATGTGTAAATGTATTTACACATCATAATTAAACCATTTGACTGTCCCTGATGTGTATGAAACTTCTCTGTCTTGCTACTTACGCTTTCATGTAGGCCTAAGTGCGCGGAGTGGAATTCCGTAATAAAATTTTAATTGCCTTCTTCATCCATCCGTCCGTTCCACGCTCTCAAAGTGCGCCGTATCTTTCGCAGTATACGAGTTTCGTATTGATGTAACTCATGTCGCTGCGTCTTCTTTCAGGGGTGTAACTGCTGTATTTCTTTCGTGTTATGTCATTTCATCGGCCGTTGAATTCTGTTCACATAGTGGTACTACATTGAAATGAGTAAAGAGATGTGGCAGATTGGTTGAATAGGTGGACGTGAATTTGCGTTGCCCCTAAATTTGTGCATTTATGTAGATCCGTCTCCAATTTGGGATCGAGGTCTTCTCTCATGCTGTTCGCTGAAGTCTGCCCTGAAGAGTATCCACCGACAGAGTCGAGTCGAGTCGAGTCGAGTCGAGTCAGACTCCCAAAAACGGGGCGAGACGATGTGGCTTAGCCTGCTTGCAATTGCCGCGCGCGGGAGTGCGTACACACCGGCACGAGTCTAGTCGAGTCGGTGCCCACGAGTCTTGCTGAGTCGTGATACAGCATGTGTCATTTTCGTCAGTCGGATGCCAGTTATCGGGCGTGATGGTTGTTATTTTCTTCTGGGAAATTAACATAGAAACGCTGATTCTTTTCGTTAAGGGCCACCATGCTATTTACGATGCATATCTTTGTGACCATCAAAACAGAGATTCCAGTCTCGTCGTGTTTTATTAGATGCACTCACATGCTTCGTTTCCTCCGACGCAGTCTCCTTCTCCATGTAACTGTGTGCAAAACAAGCAGGTTAGTATTTTCCATCGCGGTAGAGCGCTTTTATTTGTGCAGTATTCAGAGGGTACTGTGCCCCCCCCCCCCCTCCATTCACCGACTCTGGGGTCACGTTCGACTCTACTCGTCTCAGCTCTGCTGGTGTGCACGCACGCACCTAAACAGCGCAGATGTGTCACGATGCCTGCCACATGGTTACACGGCCCGGACTTTTAAGTCAGTGGCACAGCTATGGTGTCTACGTGGCCATTTTCCCTGTGGTCTTTGCTGTGACTAGTTTCGGGATAAGTACCCTATGTAGCACCCATGGGACGTGAGAAGAGGCTACAAAATTGTGGTCGGAAAATCTAAGTGGAAAAAATCACGTGGGAGATCTGGATTTGTATGGAAGGTTAATGAGGTGTCAGGGGATGGACAGGATAGGGTGCAGGGGCGGGGTCTTGAAAAATCCGTTAATGAACGTTCTTGTTTCATAAGTGCCTTGATCATTTGAGCGCCAGAGCTCTGCTCTGTGGAGTTAGTTCGGGATGGGGTATGTATGTCCTGTCTTAAAGCAATTGTTTGCCGTTGCAGTGACAGCCATATTAGTGGCCGTGCAATAAGGGCCAGTAACATGAGAACGGAACAGCGTTCCACCAACGCCCCATGTTAATACATTTAACATCGACCTTATGTAATCAAAGATACAGAAATTATCGGTAAATAACCACAAGGAAACTGCTGGACAGTGCCCAACAACGTGTTCTTTGCTACTGAGCATTTCTGTCGTCTAGATGTCCAGCTGCTCTCCATACAAATGTGACATTTACAGGTAATTAGGACCTAAAATGAGAGGTATTATACTGCTTACAGCCATAACTTGTTGTCTTTGTATTCCATTAAAATGCAGTATGGCTTTACGATTTGTAGGCTGGCTGTCGTCAGACATTGCTAGGGCAATCAGACGGAGGATAAGGTGGGCGGCACTTGATGCATGCATGACAGAGATGAGAAATTCTTACGGAATTTCAGTCGGAAATCTTGAAGTTAAAGTTTTCTTTTGGGACGTGTCCTGCGAGGATAATATTAAAATGGATCTACATAGGTTGTGAGGGTATGATGTAAAGTCATGTTGCTTCGGTTAGGTCCTTATAACAAGCCTTTGTAGGCACTAACATTACTGAAATAATGGACTTTTAATTTATTGTGACAACCCGATGTTTTAATCTACCAGTATGTTATCATCACCCGTGGCACAGCATAATAGGCCTGTTAGCTTGATGAACCGAACGGTGGCCTGGGCCGTGCCAGGGTTCAAGGGGTTAGTCGCCGGCCTTTTAATGCGGCGGCCGCGGTACTATCCCAGGTCAGTCTGTGAGATGTGCGGTGGGCAAAGTGGCACTGGGACAGGTTTTTCTCCGAGTACTTCGGGTTTTCCCTGTTAGTATTATTCCATCTTTGCTTCATGCTCATCCTGTCATATATGCTACTGTTGCCATAAGAACAGACGGACAAAACCTGAGAACTTCCAAAAAATGCTGTTTCAGAAATCGGGGAACATTGGGCAGAAATGTACTTTTGTCTTAAAAGGGCCTCTGACTGCGGAGGTCCGGGTTGGATTCCGGGCCAGTTTATCTGAGATTTGTAGCGGACGAAGTGGCACTGGGACAGGGTTTTCTCTGACTACTTCCATTTTAGCCTGTCAGTATTATTTCACCGATGTTTCGTGCTCATCTTTATCTACATGTTCCTCTTACCAGAAGGACAAAAGAGCTAAGCCTGGAAGCCTTCCAAAAAGGAACGCACTTTCGGAAATCGGCTAACATTGAATAGAAAATAACTTTCACCTTTTTTTTTGTCTTCAAGGGGTTAAAATGAATTGAGGTGCTGTAAGATGATCTGGCAGTTTCGATAAATAAGCACTGAGAGTGTGATTAGTAACGCGAGACGTTTACTGCTGCTGGTTCCAGGTACTGTCACCAGTAGACACTTGGTGAAATGCACAAAATAACAAGTTGGGTCCTATATCTTGGCTGCAGATCCATCATATCAGTTACTTACAGAATTATAACACGAACTCGTTGGGTCAAGTAGTCAGTCACAGAGTTATTAATCACGTACGTGGTAGCTTTAAGACACTTTTACACTATTAGTTCTATTCACACTTGCGTAATCCTCACGCTGTAGTGCGAGAAGCCTCAGTGCCGTATAATCTGAATAATTTAGGAGTCGCGGGGTTCTGCGCATTAACACCATCAAGTCGAAGTTAATAGATTCGCGTTTCGAAACTGGGTTGGTCTGACTGCGACGAATTTGGTTCTTCTGCGTAAATCTTTACCACAAATTTAAAACCGATTGGCTGCTTTCACAGAAATTCCCTTCAGATCATCGCTCTTTTTGGATGTTACGCAGCGTGGGTTGGTGGTTAGTTACTGACGTTTGGGGACATCCTGTCGGTACCGTCTTCAAGAAGCAACTAGTCCAAGAAAAATTCTCTTAATTTCTACTGGCCAGTTTGACAGGTGTTTTGCATATTTAAATGCTGTACTCGGCCGTTGCCCCTCACTCGAATTATGGGCACTTGGAGTGTCACAGAACGACTCCTTAACACGAAAAATCAGTCTTCGTTAACACGTGGCACTGCAGTTCCGACCTTTATGACAAGCCAACTGGCTGAGAATTCAGAAAAGAAATCCGTTGAAGTAGCAGGCCGTCTGTAAGTCTAACATGTGTACGATTGACATGATGGGTTGATATAAACAATTAATAAAATTCCACTTCCTTGGAGTGGCCTGTCCTGGATTTGAAATTGTATTGGCCAGCTACATGATTTAATGCAGAGTGATTTGTTACGTTCGTGTTTATATCATGATCAGCAGTGTAAATTACCGGAATCTTTTGTAAGACACTGGAATCCTGGTCGCAGGCATTCCTCAAAGAGAAGAGAGACGCAACGACATCTCGTTCTTGAACTGTTGGCACGGATTCACTGCAGTCATTTGTTGATGCTGTGTAAACAAAACGGAGATTGTACTGAAACGTTTATACTAAAACAAATTCCGTTTCCTGGTTTTAATTTTTGTCTTTTCTTGAATACATATTGTAGAACAATGCATTCTGTTGTCCTATGTGTTGGCACCATTTTGTTTTTAAATTGTTAGATTTTATCGTAGAGTTACCTCGCATTCAGCTGTCAGTCAACTCGTTCTAAATCGCGGTTGGCCAGATGTGAAAGTCTGTTGATTTTTCCCGGCAAACAATAGTAAGGCGCGGTGGGTTTATGCTTTCTTTCGACGATGTAAGTAAAATGAACGCATAACGGTGAGATCACTTCTCTGCTCGTATGATTTATGTCACGGGTCAACTTTCAAATCTCACGGGTCACTTAACGGATTGCAGTTATATTTTGGTGTGGGGATTGAGCCGGATGGACCAAACACCGTGTGGTGAATTTAATTCCGCTCTGAATGAGTCAATTGGCAGCGGATTCATCGGTATACCGTCATTTGATTCCTGATAAACTACTCAGGATACCTGACCAAGACGTATTAACAAGTAACTCCGGTGCCCTGTTAAACTGCTCAGACTCGTTTTCAAGACGGATTAACCAGTAGTTCTGGTGCCCTGGTGTTAACCTTTCTACATACAGGTAGAATTCCTGTCCTGTAGACTTTACAACGTCAAGATTGAAGCATAAAGCTCTTCCAAAATATTTGTCCCCATCTGCCCAACTACACGCGTGTGGTACTTATTGCAGTATTATTAGCTACACGGAAAGCACATATTTTATTCAAATTTCCATTTCTTAATTGCCAGCCCTGTACAAGTGCACTGCGAGCCCATATGTACAGCGGCAGTTAGAATAAGGCATTTAATGCCGTAGCATAACTGCTGTTTGTATTTCTGAGCGGTAGACGGTGTATTCGTTGCGTTTTAAACTTTAATCTAAAATTCTTTAAAAACTGAGGTGGGCTGTTTATCCCCTGAGGGCCTAAAAATTTCGAAAAGTCGTAACTATTAGACCTCAAATTTAAATTCCGTAACGTGGGCTGTGGGTGATGTTACACCGTTTTGGTCATATTCTATAATTCGAATTGCGTACTGCTCATGAACTTATTAACCCTTTAAATAATAATGCTAGCTAGGCCATCAGATTTAGCTTCAACAGTTTCTGCATTTTGTGCACGGTGTGCTGTATGTATGAGCTCTGTACGATTCTCAGGAAAAGTAACTTATTTCGTTTAATATCATCTGCCGGTTAATATTTCTAATGGAGAACCTGTATGTTTTGTGTGAGCCACAACTGAATTTTATACATAATTTCGATGAATTTTGTTGTCATTAAGCGCTAAGGAGTAGGTTAAGGCAGATCTGTACTTTGTGTACAAGAAAGAGTCTAAAGGCAACTGTTGGACGTTGTTTGCATCTTTGATGAATTCAGTCCCAGTCGGTTCTCTTATATATTTAGCAGTATTCTTTTGTACACCGTACACGGAATTCTGACGTCATCGTCACGTGCATTGAATCCATTGTGTAGAATGAATTCGCACAAAACATTAGGTCACACCTGATGAAGGATGAATAAAGGATACGTTAGATGCAAGGTTTGAGGTTTTTGCAGGGGTGTTGATGAAGATTTAAGTATTCTTGGATCTTAGGCCATGTCGGTTAGTGAATAGTTTCCGACGTTTCGAAGGATCATCTTGTCTCATGTCAAGCTGTCCAAGAAGTCACTACGATCCTTCGACGCGGTGTAACATCGCAGAAGACTTGGATCTTCGGCAACTGTTAAAATAAGGACACTGCGATTCTTCGAAACGTTGGCGAATATTTACCCACTGACACGACGTAATATCCCAGAGCACTTGAATGCAGTACTCGTAGATTATTGAACTATACAGACGTCCGCCGTAAGTCACCCATCCATGGTGCCTGTGTCAGTTTTCTCGACGTCTGTGACAAGTCAGGCTCTTTAGTCATGCCTGCCTCTCGGTGCATGTGTCGCAGGTTCGGAGCTTGTTGTATTCCAATCGGTGACAGTTGCTCGTGTTCAGCAAATTGCATGCTATATCCTTCTGATAACGCGATGCCAGGTTCCCAGCGGTTCATAAACTACAACACATTTACTCAGGATGTAAGATATTCCTCTTGCATGGAAGTCAGAAAAAGAAAGACAAGGTGGCAGTTTGTAGTGAAGTTTAAAGACAAAGTGGGTGTTATTATTTACATAAAAAGTGTCAAGTCTGTGTCCTTTAACTAGCTGTGGAGCAGAGCGCTTCTTGGGAATCTGATGATTGCCCATTTGGGTAGGAAATTGCCGCCCCTTTATGAAACCCGAAGGTCCGTTACTGTGTTCACAGGAGTCCGCGACTGGAGTTTGTCCTGAGCCAGCTGAATCTAGTACAAAAAATAACTTTCGTAAGATCCATTTTAACGTTATCGGGTTTGCTTCATATAAATATTTTAGAACGACAGTAATGCATTGCAGTTGCGTTCACGAAGAAGTTGCTAGAAGACTCCTCAGCGTCGTTTGTTTATCATCACTGTTCTGTCTCAGTTTAAGGTAAAGCCGTCCCTGGGCGCGCCATTAAGGCCTGTGGGGGAGCGGCCCTGTAATTTCACTCATCCTTAAACCTCCACTGTTTCATCTCATACAGTAGGTGGTAAATCTCAATAAATTTAAATATAAACATTCTTAACCTCAGTACTATGGAGAACTGTCAGCTTCATTCCTCGCCCATTTTCCTCCACGGGAAAGATAACCCAGTACGCACTGAATATGAGGACTGATGGGCCCCAAAGCTAGTCTGGTCACTTTGGAAAAGAAAAGTCCCTTGCGTCTGCCAGGAATCGCATCACGATACTTCGGTCTTGCATTCCGTTGTCAAGTCAATATACCGACTGAGCTGCCGGCTTATCTGTCTCCTACGTAAAACGTAAACACAAGGATGTTTTGTTCTGTTCTCCCTAGAAGATTAAATCGAGGCGGATAAGATGGATGGAAGGGGACAGATGAGGGCGTTGTATAAAGTTTTGGTCTGGAAACCTGAAAGGAAGAGAGGCTTGAGATATCTAGTGATACCGTTCACCACAGTGATAGATTGTGTCCCGGTTCCCTTAGTGAACACGAGATCTCTTTTCAGAGTAATTTACGTGGGAGGTCCCTGCAGCGTCCGCTATCCGACTAGTGCGATGATTCACATTTAACACTTGATAGATCCTCAAAGATTTATTGGAACTGTTACACTTTTGTGGTTGTACGTTAAGAAGGTTAGCAGCGACTGTAATGACCATGACGCTTGGAATAACAGGGCTAGTTCACTCTCAGTTTCGCAGTTTTGACACCAACTGTCCGAAACTTGTAGCGCACCAAACTCACGGACTGTACTTCCCAGGGGCCAAAAGCGGAGTCCCGCAACACCTAGTCGCAACTGGCAAAGTCAAGGTCTCCTGTCCCTGCACCAAATTCATGCTGTTGGCGCAGACTTAAATTTAGGAGAACCCATAGGCCGAGTTCAGCTTTTTGAATAACTAAACTTGATTGGTTGCGCTAAGTTAAGCCAGTAGACCCCAAACCTACAATTAACGAACCTTTTGGGGTGTTGCCCACAGCACTCAAAGAAATACGTCTTCAAAAAGTGTCAAGTCTCGGGTTTCACTAAGGAACACCGAGCTGCAAAACTCCGTCCAGCGTGACAGGTGATGGATGTTCTGCACAGCCTAGCCATTTGAATGCGTTAGCCGCACTCATTCCCTCTCGCTGTCTTCCGTAGCTATCCCAATTCACCACAACAAGTCCTTCTAATTAACTACCAGGAAAGAATTTATCTTAACAAGTCCTGCTCAGGAGTTGAAACTGTATGGCCGATAACACTAGGTGAAGCTGGACAGATAGTAAGTTGGAAAATGATCAATAAATGAGGTACCGTCACCCACCACACGTTGTATAGGTGTCTTTTTTACTGTAATTCGTGCTACATGTTTCGACTGCTTTTCACAGTCATCATCAGGCCATACAAAATGTAAAAGGCAAAATTACTCGTATTGGTAACTGAGATCTCAATTACTAATAATTGTACTTTTTACATTTTGTATGGCGTGATGATGACCGTGAAAAGCAGTCGAAACATGTAGCCAGACTTACAATAAAATGCATCTGTGTAAGTTGTGGTGACGGTATGTCATGTGTTGATCATTGTCCAGTATCGCGTTGTGCATCACATCAAGTTAAAAATAAGTTGGAGCCTCAGGCTGCAGGGTGTGACAGTGTGGCCTGGGTGCATCTGACTTGATAAGCCTGAGTGGTCAATTAGAGGCGGGCATTTCTTGACCAGCTGATGGTGATGCCTGATTACGGTCGTGGTGGTAATGATAGTGGTGATGATTTTTAGGCGATAGACTAGTGTTTGGGCACAAATGTGTGCCATCTTGTTGTGCGTTTTACCGCAATTGTATGAACAATAAAAGCCGTACAGCACAACTTCTAGTTTATTAAAAGTGTTTTATTAAGTATCACATTACACACTACATGTTTCGGCACTATTCTGTTGCCATCCTGAGGTGTGTCTGTAGAACCTTGCTGTACAGGTCGTTACTGCCGTGTCATGTACATTAAGTGGGATCCCACTGATACTGAAAGGTTTCAAGTGCAAGAAGAAGGACGATACCACCAACGGAGATTAATCTTACCACCGAGACGTCTATACTACCGACACCCTAGAAGGACCTAACACACTTCGTAATAACGTTTAACAGCACTTGATCCTCGAACCAACAAAATTATAAAACCTTTTACATACTGCTACACCACACATCGATACCCATTTAACTGTGTCGTTATTTTTTAACATGTCAGTTTTTAATATTTTTTTAGCATTCTAACCTCAATATATCTTCTTTTGGGCCCTTATCTGAAAACTGTAATATGATAAGTGACTTGCAAATATTTTACCTTTTAATATCAGTGGGATCCCACTTAATGCATATGACACGGCAGTGACGGCCTATACAGCAAGGTTCTATAGACACACCTCAGGATGGCACAAGAACGGTGCCGAAACATGTGGTGTACAATGTGATGCTCAATAAAACACCTTGAATAAATTGGCAGTTGTGCTGTACAGCTTTTATTGTTCCTATAATTTTAGATAAAGGCAGGCTCTTTCGGGGTTTGAAGTTCTCACTGCCTTAGCTATACAGCGCTTCGTTATGGCACGTGACGCCGTGTGTCTTGGTAGATGTGTGCCAAATTGGACTTCTTGGACCTTGAAGACGGATGCAGGAAACTTTTCCGAAACGTAGGTAACTGTGTACCAGTGGACAAGGCGTAAAAGCCCAGAAGGCCGTGGCATGGTTCTGGCGGTTAATTACCGGTTCCTCACCGCAGAGGTCCGGGTTCAAACTCTGGCCCATCTGTGGGGAATTTGCAGCAGACAAACTGGTACTGGGACAGGTTTTTCTCCGAGTACTTTGGTTTTCCCGTGTCAGCATCATTCGACCAGTGCTTCATACATTTGGCACCGACGCTGTGTATTCTTAGCAGTTGACTTCGTCGGTGAAAAACATCCCTCCCAGAAGACTTTAATCTTGAAAGACAAGCGCATGTAAACTGTTTAGCACGATCGAAGGTCTGTTAACTGCTCTGTCAGTGACGTCTGTTTCTTTCACTGTTGCGTTATCTGCGTCAGTGCGACTGCCGAGTGAAAGTCAGAATTTACGGTGAAAACGTCGGTTGTTATCAAAAGGGCCGCAGATGGTGTATTGTTCTGTTCTTCACAATAGGTAGCACTGCTGCGAATGTTCCCCGTTGTGTGCGTTGTTCTGGCGACTTCTCCCTTCGATTTCTGCTGCTCTGAGCACATTTGAGAGGCTGAATATCGTACTAGTTAATAGCGTCTCATCTCACATACAGATCTGAGTAATAGAATTGCAAATTAAATTAATCCAGGTGTGTGTTAAAACTGAATTGGCGGGTCTCTACCTTGTCTCACTGACAGGTAAAACAACTGTGGGTTTTACGAGAACCGATATCTTATCTGTAGTGACGCTGTATATGAAAGTAAATTTGTCTCTATGCTAAATGAAGCATCACATCATGAAGGCATATGGGGGAATGAAGGTTTATCTCCACGCATTCTTAACCTCGGCACTAGGTGTGGGTGAGTTCACATTTTAGATGTAAAATACAAATAATAGTCTGCAAGAGGGATCTCCATGCCTTTGGAAGAGTTTCTGGGGGCTCGCGGCAGTGCTGAAGTGCTATTCGTGATGATTCATCGCTGATCGAGAGGTGTGTAGTGATTTACGCTCTTTGAATTGAAATTCTGCTGACTGCCGAGTTACTGAGGTGTACCATTGATTGGTTACTGCACTGTGAATAGCCGTGAAAGACATTTTCCAAGAAAGTGACATGCTTTGTGTGATTATGTGTTTTGGGAATGTCTTAATTTTGAAAGCTCTCCGTAATGTACTTGCAATCATTTCGGTTCTCACTTTTCCATCGGGAACTTGCTGCATGGCTGCTCCCAGTGGCCGCGCGGTCTAAGGCATAGGTCTGCGGCCAAGCGCTTGCTGGGATCGTGGGTTCGAATCCCACCGGGGCATGGATGTTTTGTCTCTTGTACAGTGTTTGTGCTGTCAGGTAGAGCTCTCTGCGGCAGGCCGATCCCTCGTCCAGAGGAGTCCTACCGACTGTGGTGTGTGTCTGAGTGTGATCGAGTGAAACTAAACAACCTCCACACCTGCCGTGAGTAGGCAGAAGAGGTGAGGACTGCGAAACGAAACTTGCTGTATGTTACAGCCGTCTGCTACTTACCCACCCCTTCCAAAGAAGTTTCCAGCCTCCGTCCTACAAACATGATTATTGCTAATGCACACATTAATGTTATTATTTAAAACTGCAAGTCGCCGTATTATATTCTTGAATGTCAGTGGATGCAAGAATAACGTACGTGTTTCTTGTGCAATGCGTGAAGCGATTTATGCCCGCCGCAGCACAGCATGACTCCAGAGCGGATATGCACAAATGTTTACCTGTGTTTTGGTGTAGACAGATTCTCAGAATGCTTCAACGTTTAAATATTAATATGGTTACCCAAAAGAATGGGTCCTACTCAACGTTGGTCCTGCCCTCTTCTGCAAAGATTAACGTGTGCTATAAAATCTGAACATGTCATTGAGATTTTGCCTTTGATTTTTTTAGTAAATCAAATACTTAAAGGAATATGAAGGTAAAACATTGCGATACTTGGAGCAATTGATTGGTGACTGTAAAATTGTTTTAAAGACTAATTTTTTGTGCATCGTCAAAAATAAGGCATCTGGGGCAGTACGGGTAGTGCCACGCCAGGTCAAAGTGCACTTTATTTGTATTCCAACGAGCTGTAGGTATGACATGAGATTAAGCAGAAACTTTTGTGTGTATAGGGGCCTACTTTTCTTGGGACCAAACGAAGGCGCCAAGATACGAAAGATTCTTACGTCATAAGTCTTTCTAGTTATGACATTTTGAGCTTCTCAGTACAGTAGCTATGAAGGTTGCTTCCTTCTAGGGCGTGTTGCTGTGTAGCTTGGTAAATAGGTACTAAATTTTTTATATACCCTGCAGCGGGAGGAAGCAAGTTCGTTCGAAACCTTGGTAGCTACCGGTGTACCAAACTACACGGTATTATTTCATAAAATAAAGCAATGCTTCGTATTCTTCGTTTGCAGCACCATCCTGTCATCTCAGTCGACGAAGAACAGCAATTGCACTTGATATATGGGCACTAAATAAACTACTGATGCGATTATACCTCGACTGCATATTGTCCTGTTACTTTAAGTGTTCTTGAGGCTGAGTATTGTTGACGCCATGTGTGGAAGAGTTATTTTGAGTTATGACTTGGAAATTTACACTCATTCTTGATTAGTGCTCAAGGCCTGTTTGTGTCTGCACTTTCAGACTTGAAACTCTCTTTTCGTATTATATCCGAGATGTTTTGCGCGTCAGAGCTGAATCTCACAAGTTGGCAGTGTAACATTTGTATTAATCCGTCAAGCCCTGGCACAGCGGCAACGAATACTCGAGGAAACATGAAAAGTGGTGGATGACGATGGAAAATCTGAAGGACTTGGTGCAAAAAGGACGTAGGTCCAAAAAGATGGACTAGATTTTACGCTTTGGTACACCGTACTTCTTTCATGACGGCGTCCCTTCTGCGCTTATGTCTGTCAACAGTCAGGGTTTTCGACAAAAATTATATATGCACATTTTACATTCCCAGGGCGTTCCATATTAATTCGCTCATTCTCACTAATTAGATCATCTGCCGGACATTGCGGTCGGGTGGGTACCACACCTGCATCATGTTCGGGAGATCCTTGTTTCAAATGTGCGCCTCTAGACCGGGTGTGGTTATCCTTCAGATATGTTGGATAGTATCTCGAAGTAGGCCACGATCGCTTCCTTCCACACCCTTGTCAGCCCATATCTCGTATATCATCGCACCGTTCAACGCTGTTGGCCAGTAGTCTAAGCTACTAGCAGCGTCCGTAAATAAAAAATAACTAACTAACTAACTAACTAACTAACCAACCAACCAACCAACCAACCAACCAACCAACTAACTAACTAACTAACTAACTAACTAACTAACTAACTAACTAGCTAACTAACTCCATGGAGCAGAGTCCTTCTTGAGAAGCTAACAGGTCGTCAGCTAGTCGAGAAATTCCCCGCATTTTATGCAACCCGAAGGTTCATTACCGCATTCACAAGAGCCTGCCACCTGTCCCTATCCTGAACCAGGCCAGTCCATTGCATGCCACCTGATCCCACTTCTTGAAGATTCATTTTAACCTTTTCCTCCCATCTACGTCTGGGTCTTCCAAGTGGTTCCTTCCCTCAGGTCTCCCAACCAAAATCGTGTATGCATGTCCCCTCACCCCTTACGTTCTACACGCCCCGCCCATCTCATTGTTTGATCGCGTAAATAAACATACATACATAAACAAGTAGAATTTACATTGTGAAGCTTCTCATCGTGCAGTTCACTATACCGTCTGTTCCTCCCAATCTTTAACGTTTCTTCTCACTAGTCTTCTCATACACCGTCAATCTGCATTCTTTCCTGAGTGTTATACCAAGGTAAAATACAAAATAAAACGCATTATAACATTGTTTATATTTCCGCTAGTGCACTTGAATTTAGTCATCGCAGTTTCCTGGCTAGCTAATGCATTTTATTATTTATTTGCTTAGTGACGTGGTCACTACGTGTGTAGCTTTTAGCGTTTCAATACATTGCGTGGGAGACTGCTGGCCAGCTGCTGTGCTGATGTGTTTGCGTGGCCGGCTGACACAACTGCCACTTCTTTGCATATGAAGTATTATGACTGTAGATGCGAATTGCAGGTTTGTAGTTCCAATCCGAAGTACGACGTGAACTGCGAATCCAGTGAACGATGATCCGTGGCAGTGGCGAATCCTGATCTATACGTCAGGTCATGCGGAAATGTAATCGCACCACCTGACTGTAACAACTGTACAATTATTTCCTTATTTCTTTCTCCCGGTGTCTTGCTGGGGGGCGCATCTGCGAAAACACGATTTTGAGAACTCTAGTCGAGGTGTTAATCTTCCGGCTTTCCTGCTGTGACGCATAACATAATGCTTGCAGCTTATCCTACGCAAAACATTAGAGCTCTTATTAAGTGGAGAAAAGAAAACGTTATTTAGGTCATCTAGTTTTGGTGGTAATTAGGCAGCTAGGTAGATCGGATAATTCGCCTGTGATTTATGGGTAGTTCAAAGACGCCGTATCATCCACCCTCTGCACCGTCCAGACCAGCACTGGGGCCCATACTGGATACTAGGGGCTCTTCCTCCGGGGTAAAGCGGCCGAAGTATGAAGTTGGCCATTCACTTACATCTAGTAAGGTAAAGGTAAAGGTGTCCCATTACAGGCCTGGACAGACCCTTAGGGTTCCAGGAGGTTAAGGCTCTCAGATTTCTAGACAATCGGCACTTGAAGGTGGTAAGGTTGTCAGCCCTACGCGCCGGCCGCCTTCACCCCCAGGCAATATTCCGGGTACTCATTTCTGTTAGAGGCTGAGCCGACCCCAGGGCCATCGTGCGATCGAAAGGATTATGTCAATGAAAAATTCCAATGACATCGCGACCTTGCGGTTTATAGCGCAGGGCCTCAACCAACTGCGCCACCGCGGCCCCTCACTTACATCTAGTGCAGGGTTTAAGTATGTTTGGATGTTTACCTCCACGCCCTCATACATCTTGAAAGACCAGTGCTTTGGCGCAGGGTAATATTTTTACTGTAGCTACTCACTGTGTGTACTGTTATGAATTATACTCATTTGGTGGTCTTAAGAATATCGCCAGAATATCGCTCTGTCGCTTTCAAGACGGTCAACAGGTCTGCACATGGGTGATGAAATTTGCTCGAAGCGGATCACGTAGCTCCACAGCTTCAGTTTGTAACATGTAAATGCAATTAAACTGTGTGTTTAAGTGTTGGTGGTGTGAAGTGTCCTGTCGGATGGTGTCATGAGGCAGTGCGCTATTTGCGGAGGTCTACATACCGATCGGAATGTGAATACATTAGAGGTTATGTTGCGTGTTCCTTCCGTTATCCTTATCGCATTTCTCATACAAGACACAATAGTGACGAAAATAATGCTTACATTGAAGTATGGTGGGTTTTGCTAGTGCTTCGTGCAAGATTTAATCGAGAACCTTTGATGAAACCTGCGTGTTATTGTACATGACTGTTCACGTACCAAGGGCGGCATTGCGTCTCATTCTGCCGTGAACTTGCTGGCCGAAGCATTTTTCTATCCTGTCATTCTTTGTTTAGGTGACATGTTCTTGTCTTTCGTTACGTGTCGTGTTGTGTCTATCTTCATCCCTATGAGCATGATCTGGCTGGTAGAGTACTGACTGGCATGCAAGAGAGGCAGGGTTCAATCAGGGTCATACAACTGACATGCAAGAAAGCCAGGGTTCAGTCACAGGGACAGACAACTGACTGGCATGCAAGAAAGCCAGGGTTCAGTCACAGGGACAGACAACTGACTGGCATGCAAGAAAGTCAGGGTTCAGTCACAGGGGCAGGCAACTGACTTGCATGCAAGAGAGCCAGGTTTCAGTCACAGGGACAGGCAACTGACTGGCATGCAAGAAAGCCAGGGTTCAGTCATAGGGACAGGTAAATCGCAGTCTAGATTTTGGCACTTCCAGTGTATTTAAATGTCAGCCCTAAGCTTGGTTATGCTGATTGGGATTTTTTTGTTTGTTTTCAGTTTGTCCTGGCATGTCGCAACAGAACCTCTAATTAGGCCACGGCCTCTTCCTTTCTAGCCCGTTGTTGATTCCTAATTATCCTATTCTGTAACACTGTAGGATCACAACTATGCATAGCGCGGGCAAATAAATACGACATGTTTAATACAAACCGTTGTATTTTAACAATAAACGCAAGGTTTATCACAACCACATAACAGTTATGTTGTAGATGGCGATAAATCTCACCCTTTAAAGTCCACCGGTAGCTGTATGTTCTGTCTGCTGTAACAGTAAATTGTCTGTATTTGTGTGTTGCGTTCGGTTCTTGCAATAAACACAGATTATTTCCACCGATGACCTTAACCGATTAATCATTATAGACTGGCCGTCTTCTCTGTGACGTATAAACCAAATTTTAGTTTTCGCTACGCAACAAGATCTTGTCATGGCCCTTGG
>BLKM01012984.1:551528-682803 GCA_013340265.1 Coptotermes formosanus | reverse complement strand
ACCACCACCACCACCACCATTATTGTACTTGCTCCTTTCCTTTCCCGTGGCGCGTCAGCCCAACTCGGGTCTAGGCCGCGTCACTGTAGAGGTTTCTAGATCACACACGATTAGACACACCACACTCGGTAGCACTCCTCTGAACGCGTGATCAGCTCGTCGCAGAGGCAGCTACTTCTGACAAGTCACAACATTCACAAGAGACAGGCATCCATGCCCCCGGCGGGATTCGAACCCACAATCCCAGCAAGCGAGCGGCCGCAGACCCGCGCCTTAGACCGCGCGGCCTCTGTGATTGGCTTATTGTACTTATTATCTATTAAAATTACGTATCAGGGGTTGCGATGTACTTATCGAAATCATGTGTAATCATCTTTTCGAATTAAAATTTATTTACGAGAAAATCATTTATAAGGGTTTGTTTTCTCTTTTTCGTCCGTGCTCTTGTCGTGGTGATGTTTATTGTCTGCTTGTGCTGAACGAAGTCCGTCACAGTACGACTGATCTCATGCCGTGAGAAACGGTCTTTTCTAACTGCGCAGTTACAACTGAACGGTTAAAATGTCAGGCTAAACCAGATTTTATTCAGTCTGAAAATTTAGGACGAACACTCTACGAGTTAAACCCCACACGTTCAGTTCTAATTGCGCAGTTCTGGATTCACAGAACTGTGTGAAAAGAGTGCGATTTCTGCGCGTCTGGTTCGTAAACCCCAGCGGCGGCGGCGTCGGCGTCGGCGGCGGCATGTAATGTTATTAAGTGTCCGCAGAGCACAAATGAGTAAGCCTTTACTGGCAAAAAAAAGAAATGATCCTGTTGCCATTTTTGGATCAGCGTGTTTATGGACGGGGAAAGCCATTTTGTGGCACCCGACCACCTCTTTGTTTCCACGACTGGAGCTTGCCATTGTGCGCCAAACCGGGTGGTGAATGAACTCTTGGAACATAATGAGAAATAAAATTGATGTGGCTAAAATAACGCATTTCCTGTGATTCCGCTTCCTCCACTGAGCACACAGTGCCATATAGAGCCACACTTGCCGGTTGCCATGTTATTGTTCAGTATCGGTGTTTTGTTTTGTTGCGGGGGAGCTGAGGAGCTGGAGTAAGAGGAGAACAGGGATCATTGCGTAATGAGTAACTTAATTATTCTGGCTCTTCACGTCCTCTTGCTGGGGTGTTGAAACCCCGCGCAGGGCGTATGACGCGGATGTGGGAGATAAGCAGAACTTTAGGGGGGAATCACTTCAGAAACATAGACGGAGATAGTATTAAAATTGATCTAACATTTGGCTGCGGACCAAGGTCAGTGGCAATGTTCCCTCTAAGCTGCGCGCGTGCGCGTTCGCGCAGTAACTGAAATGTCCCCGCGCACATTGAATTGTTGCCGTGCAGGTGTAATTTTTCAAATTTCATAGTAAATATTCTTATTATCTGTATTACAAACAAAACTTTTAAAGTGCCGCGCAGTCGTCAGGTCGTGTAACATTTTTCTGCTCAGAGCAGTAGCAGGTCCGCGCAGCTGTAGAAGAAATTAGAGGGCGTGTTGGCCAGTGGCACAGGCATGGATCTGTCGGAGGGATGTTTTGGACGCCATCAGCCGCAGAACGGGAGAGCTAATGGTAAAGCTCTCCGTGTGCACGCGATGAATGCGTATGAATGAAGGTATAGCTGCATTTATTTTTAACCTTGACCCTAGAAGCAGGTGAGCGGCAGTTTATTCGTCACACCACAATCGACGTACGTCCTGCGGCTGGATGAAGCGTTCATATGATAACTTAAGGACCAGCCAGATTTCTGCGATTACTAGTTCCCGTGGCCGCAAGTTCTTAGGCGAGGTGACGGCGGACTCGACTCCCGCTGGTGTCTTTGGATGTTTTAACGTATCTTTTCTTTCTTTGTTATTGCTTTACAATAAGTCGGGATAGCTCAGTTGTTATAGTGTCAGGGATGAGATTTTTCTTTTCATCAAAGCTTCTAGACTGACTCTGGGGTCCGTCCAGCCGTTTGTCCAGTAGGTAACAGGGGCACTTTCACTGGCGGTGAAACGGCCGGGGCGTGAAACAGGTAACTGAACTCTGTCTGGTGCCGAGGTTAAGAATGCGTAGAGCTATACCTCCACTCATCATATGTCTTCGTGGTGTGGTGTTTAATTAAGCACGGGATAAACTTCACCTTTACCTTGCTTGTTACGGGCCTGAAGATTTTGTCCTTACAGTTTGTCTGAGTAAGAAAGGTACGTTTGCGCTTGTCCTTAACAATGAACAGCTTGATGTCGGTAGTGCTTGGCTCCACGCTTAAGCCGTATTATTTCTTGTATCTGCCGGGTGGGAGGTGATCCAGACGTGATGGTGAAGAAGTTAAGTCTTGTTGAATATGACGCCGTGCCTAGGAGTAAAATGTTGCAGACGTTTACAAGAATTTTGCTGCCTCCCCCTTTTTTTGGGGCGGGGGGCGCTGCATAGATCCGGAAGATCCTCTGAAACATCAGTAATTTTTTACAATTCCACACGGCGTCATCGTCTAGAAGAATCCATTTATCAACACCGCGATGTGTATTTAGTATTATACGTCTTCCGTGCAGTTGTTTTATGTACGTAAGTTTTTATTTATGACCAACTGCTGCACTTTATTTACTTAACCTCCAGCATGTTTCGGCTGTGTTATCCAACCATCATCAGGGAGTTATTTGGGCAACAAGCAGCTTATAGGAAGTCACAGAATGGTCCGTGCTGTGACTTGCTACAATGATTAACACCATGATGATGGGTTGATAACTCAGCCAAAACATGCTGGAGTTTATGTAAATGAAGTGCAGTAGGTGATAACTGACGTGTATACCGCAACTGTACTTCATAGGTCACTTTACTGAGCTACATGCTTTGACACAGGGCAACGTGTGGGATTGAGGACTTGGAAAACAGAAAAAGAAGAAGAAGAAGAAGAAGAGGAGGAGGAGGAGGAGGAAGAAGAAGAAGAAGAAGAAGAAGAAGAAGAAGAGGAAGAAGAAGAAGAAGAAGAAGAGTAGCGTCGTGTTTTTTTTATTCAGAGAAAGCTGATGCGATAATGCCAAAACCGTGTTCCATTGTGTTCTGTTCTGAGAGTCGGACGTTTTACCGTGGCAGAGTAATTCCGCACTTCCCACGGTCTGGTTTTGTATACCTGATGATAGCCGCGGAGTGACATTTTAATTCACGGGTTCCTCGTGTCTGCCTGTCTCTGGTGAGAACATTCAACAACCTTCCCATTCGATGAAACAAGTTCCTCTTTATTCCTCATAAACGCCGAGCACCATTTGCATGCACCTGATGACAATGGCGTTTTCAGCCCACTTCCTAATTTTGAGGGGAACATTTTTGAGTTTCATTCTAAACCAGTGGTTCGAATTTCGTGATCCTGTTTTGGAAAATAAAGCCACCGATGATGTTAAGGCATTGAGCCATGGGCAGGCACAAGATCTTTGTACATTTTAACGCCCACTGCAATGTTGTTATATTGTGTGAATCGGATGCATAAAAGTCTGTTTGTTTGTTTGTTTGTTTGTTTGTTTTGTCACATGGTTTAGGTGAGAATGACCAGTGGATCTGTTTTTGAGGCACCTAGTGGCCGGTATTTATTAAATAAATGTCTGTAATTTTTAAGGAACATGCGCATAAAGATCGGTTCTTTGTGGCATTGTTCTTCGGTTTTTATGTTGCGTAGAACATGTTAGAGGTAACAGATACTTGTATGCCATTGTTTCTTGTCTCACCATTACATAGAAGATGAATAACAACGCCCAAAGAATTTTCTGCATGCTGGACCCGTTGCTTTTCTGTGATTTCGTATTTTCAGAGCACTGACTGTTCACATTAGACGTCTTACGACAGTCTGAAATGTGCTAGGAAGTCGTGACAGACTGATGGACAAAGACAAACCGTCAGAAATTGTTACTGGGAACGCACCTTGTTATTTATGTATTCGATATAAACGCTTACCATCTCTTCGTTGAATCCCATGTCATTAAGAATTTGTACAACTGCGGCTGTTATGTCAAACTCAAACTTGGTTATTTAATATAGAATTGTGTTTCAGATTGATGATTCAGATGATGATGATCCATGTGCTTTGAGTGAGAACTGGACTTTCCAGCCAGAATCAAGAAGGTGGTCACGAGTGTGTGAGGTGACTGCCCAACATGTGGAACGGCTTCAGGCAATTTCTGGTTAGTTAACAAAACCTTCAGACTTCATTCAAGATCGTTTATTCTGTCATTTAATCCAGTAGACACTCTTGTCTTCATTACTTCTCTATTTTAGCAACTACAGTTGGTACAAAACCAAGGAAAAGGCAGTGGCAAGGCGTGAGATGTTTGTTTCTTTGAGCACTTTTAACCAGCAGTTTAAAATATATTGCCTCAGGTTGGGGGTGGTGCTCATTATTGCCTTGTTTGGTACTGTTTCTGCTGCTGGTTCTTGTCCTGGGGCACAAGTAATGTACAAGTTATAGGCGTTGTAATAGTGTCCTTTTAAGTTTTACTAGAAAATATTAATTGGCAACATCGCACCGCTCACAAAGACGGCATCTTGGGGAATCAGCCATTTCGATTGCCCTACACCTTGAAAGTGATGAAAAAATGCAAACAAATCTACGACCCACTTACACTTTCATTTGTATTTTAAATCAATTCTGCGACCTTTATAGTCGAAAACTTCTACCACGTAGTCCTAGAATAGCGCTTTTTGCATGATACTAATCAAAACTTTATCCTCTTTGGATATTATTGTCAACTCAGAGAGTCTGTTCTGTGATGTGAGCTTGGGAGGTGTACTTTGATTATTTTCGCAGCTGAGAATGACCTTTTTACAGATGCACTGTTTGCGGGAATGTTAAAATCAGCTTTAACAAGATTTGGTGCTGCTGGTAGTGCTTCATTCAGGTGACTAGGGACGAAGTATTTCTACACTGAATTTCAGAGTGTTGCTTGTAAAAAAGCTATTCTAGTTTTGGCAACTTTAATTGCTGTTGTGCAGCTGTAATGCGCCATTTTTCAAATTCCTGAAGTTATTCATGTCGCTCATTTTTAGTCCATGCTGCACTATAAGAAAACAAGACCTGGCCAACAATATAGTTCCTGTGTGTTTACAGAAACACAACCATGTGAAACTTAACATCAGGATTGTTGGAAGTAGCGAACATAATGTTTCGTTTTGGTACCGAAGTTTGGAAGTGGATGGGTGGGTCTCTCCTAGCTTATTATTCGAATTTTAATGGTCGTAATTGGTTGTCCCCATAGCCTTTCCAGAACAGAGAGTCACATTCAGAGGAAGAAAAGACGCTTGAAGGGGTCACCATTTCCTCCATTTTAACCCACGGTAGTTATAAAGTTTCAAAAGGCATGTGCATTCCCAGATACAAAGAGTGAATTCAGAATCAGTATGTCTGTTGGCACGTATTTTTTCCCTGCTTTTGATTTCATATTCATATTCGTATATCATATGTGCATAGTAATTTAATTTAATTATCATAGTTATTTTTGCCATGAGTGTATATTCTGCCTTGTTCCCAGAATACTATGCATAGTCACCATGCAAAGAGAGATAGCTAAACATTCCTTGGAAAATGTGTGCAGAGTCCAAAATTTGTAGGAACAACAGTACAAATTAAAAATATATTCATGACAATATGAAACTCAAAATTTGTAATGCAAGTTATTAGTCAGTTCAGAATCTCTTTATCTCTGTCATTCCTCTCTTGAAGTCTAAGGTTTGGAATTGCAGCTTGCCAGTTGTTTTATATTGTTATGGAACTTGGTTTCTCATGGTGAAGGAATAACATACTGTGTATTAAGGACAGCTGAAAATGAAGTGTTGATTGGAGCATTTGGACCTAGGAGGGAGGAAGTAACACAGACAGGAGAAAATGACTTAGTGAGATGCTTCAAGATTTGTACTCTTTACTTCATAATTTTAGGATAGTCAGCTGGGATATGTATGCAGTCGAACCCAGTTATATGACATCGGTTAGTGCGAAACCTCATCTGCAGCTTCAGATATTCTGTAGTACCAATTAATTTGTCACTGTTAAGTATAACATTATACTCCTCGGTTATAACAACACTTGTTTATAACAACACAAAATATTCAGTCCCTTTCATGACATTGTAACTCTGTGTGTGTGCGTGCGTGCGCGCGCGCGCGTGAGTGCGTGTGTGTACAAAATTTTAGTTTTCAACTCCCTACAGGATAATACAAAATTGACACTGGAGAAGGGAATGTGAGGTTGTATCCGTGTTTCAAGAAAGGCTTGATGCCATGCTCTCAACCAGTCAGTTTACTCCTATTTTAGGAACAGTGTCATGTTACAGCAGCGGGTGGCAAGGAGAAAGATCATTCTGCACCTGACTGTGAGGAGGACCAGCCTGATTTCCCAGGTGACCAACTGTTAGATGAGGAAGAGGACTATGACCCTGAGCAGACACCTGTCATAACTAGTCTTCGCTATGGCAGTTTACCGCCTGGACACCCAACAGGTGATCCAGAAGTTTTGGCTGTGCGATTTCGACGCACTGGCAGTGAGCGCCTTAGGGATGGTGCCAAGGCATTACTGCGTCGCATGGAGAGCCTTAAATCCCGTAGAAGGAGACGGCAAAATCGAGAAGGGGTTGTCATTAGTGGGCCACAGGTAAAGATTTATGTTCATTTTGGGAAAGTTGAGGTATGTTAAATATAGAGTGCTGTGGTCTTATCATGCTTACTTGGGAGGAATCATAATTGTAATCTATTTCAGTTTGGTCAGTAATGTGTTGGACTGGGTGGGTGGTTGAGTGTAGGATTCCTATTAGCAGTAGCAGTAAACTTTTCCTGTCACACCCCGCCTCCTGTTTGGTGAATGCAAGGTAAAGGCAGCCAGAGTGAAAAACTGATAAATTGTCTCCAGCTACAGCCAATGTTAAAAGAAGGTGGAGCTTTATCGCCAGTTCCCACATATACCCATATGTTGTGGTGTTAGATGAGAGTGGAACTGAATCAGCCTACACACTTAATCTCAAAATGGTTATGTTGGTCTCAAGAACACAGCTTTAACAGCAATAAGTGCAGTAGTAGCACAGAGTCTTAATATGGGATGGGGAAGTTTTGATCTTTACATCTGTTTTTCCTTACTGCCTGAAAACAAAATGGTGGATTACAGCCTGTGAAAAGTATGAGAGATGGAAACTTGAGTAGGTTTTTCAGGTTCCGAATGGAATTTTGTCCATGAATGCTCAAGTGTATGACAATGTATAGCTTAGGAACCTTCAGTAAATTCAGTAAGTAATGAAAATTAAGCTAAAATACTGTTCATGATTAATATACTGACCTAGAACTTGTGGGTATAGGCCAACTATCTTTTCATATTTTTATAAAATTTGCAGGGTTAATGTTTTACTGATATTTATAGTCCCAAAATTAATCCAATGCAACACACACACTCTCAGAGCAGTTAGGTATAATGGTTTGTAGTTAAATTCGGGTGGTGCTTGGTTTGAATCATGCTGTGTTAACTGGCTGAGGTTTCTAAACCTATTCATTCACCAAATTCTGAATTAGGTGAAATGTTAATTAAATTATGAGGGACTGAAGTGAGTTAAAACATGTCTTTGCACGTACAAAGCACTGAACATTCAGTCTGTCTCACAAATAACAAGCAATTTTGGACTGTGACACCAAAATTCTGGTATCCACCTACCAAAGTAGACAGTGTTGCGACCTAGAGACCGAGATGTGAAAAATCACCACAGTGAAAACCTGAAGCTAATTCCATGGAGCAGAGTACTTCTTCAACAGCTGATAATTTCTCAGTCTGTCAAGAAATCCCTTGCATTTGTGAAACCCAAAGGTGCATTACTTGGTTAACAAGAACGTGCCATTTGTCACTATTCTGGTCGATATTAATCCAGTCCATGCCCTTGCAGCCTATTTCTTTAACCCTTTAAAGATGAAGCGTTTCTGTTTCATATAAGGACTCAGAGCATACCGTGCAGTAAACACTCTCCATCATGGTTACAAAAACCATTCAGTTGATGCTGTTTGTTCTGTGAGATCCATACAAAACACATAAACGCAATGTGAGCATCATGTAGAATTGTTGAGTGTTAAACCTGGTGGTACATAAAGTTACCGCTAGGCTTTAAAAGGTTAAGAGCCATCTTAATACTATTCTGCAATTCATGCCTAGGTGTTTAAAGTGGTCTCCTTCCTTTGTGTTTCCTTAACCAAAACCATGCATGGTTTCTTTTGTCTCTGATATGTGCCACGTGCACTGTCTATCTTGTCATCCTTGATTTGGTCGTCCAAATAATATTTGATGAGGAGTATAAATCATGAACCTCCTCAGTGTGCACTATTCCAGTCTCATTTGCCACTAAAAAGCATTGTTAAGTAACCCAACAACTGATCAATCTGTTACGTGCACTCACTCATTCACTTTCTGAAACTGCCTAACATACATACACTCAAGACTGCTGTACATTCACACATTCTTGGCACCCAAGTGAACTGCTCATGTAGTATTCTGTGTCTCACGTAAAGGTGCTGGATATAACGACAATGCAGCAGCGGATGAAGGATCTGAACTGCGTTGACGTTTCTCCTACTGGAACCAGTGCCTCCTCACCGGAGCACCAGCCCTCATCTGGTCTTCCCTCCACCACTCCCACACCTACACCCACGCCATCTCCAGCTTCAGGAACGCTGGGTCCAGTGTTTGGAGATGACAGTTCTAGTTACTGTTCAGATGGAAGCCAAGGTGGTGGCAGCTCAACAGCACCGCCTCATCATCGTGGTCGCTCAAAACTAAACCGGGCGAGAAAACTTCTCCATCATGGTCGCAGCAAAGCTGAAGACCATGGCGCATTGTCAGACTCGGAGTGCCAACCCACAAGTTGGAGACAACAGTATCTAAAGGATGCAAATAGTAACCACACCAAGGTATGTGACATGTTGGTGGGTTTATGCTAACAACCCTGGTGTATATTCTGATTCATTTAGAGGTGTCCAGAATGTCCATGAAGGATTTTTAGACTCCTTGGACTGCTTCGACTTTGATACATGTGGGAGCTATTTTATGTCTTGTCGAATCAAGTATAGTAAGCACTGTGATATTGTGCATCTCTGGGACCAAAATTGTTGCCACTTATTGTAATTTTCTAGATATTAGAAAGTTACGCGTAATGTGTGTCATAGTGTACCTAGCACATCATGGAAAGACCTAATAATTTAATTTCTCACTTCATATCCTGGCCTGTTTTCCTCGTTGCATTTTCTGTTCCCTTTTGATGGCTGCTTCTATAATGTGGTGTGTGTATAACCTGAAAAACCAGGAAGACACCAGTAATTAATGGCTACACTGTTGGAATCATTGTGGGTACTGCTGACTGTTGGAATAATGAAATGTAATTGGTCTCTTACTCAGTTTCCAGATGACAGAACTTTCCAGATTATCCAACTCTGGATATCGCAGCTTTTATTCATGCTGTTTGACAGAAGAAAATATGCAGGATCCTTTTTAAGTCAAGTTAAAATAACCATTCTTTCTCTAAGATCTATTTTAATATTCTTCTTCAATCTACACCTGGCACATTTGATGATCTATTCTTTTGATGTTTTCCAACAAGAATTCTCTGTACGTACACCATATTCTCTGTGTGCTCTTCATGTCCAACCTGTCTGCTCCTTGCTTGATATAGTGACACAAACAGTAATGTACGTAATGTAAAAATTATTGGGATCTTCATTATGTATTTTAAGTGGGTGTTTTGTTACTGCATCTCTGAGACCTGTGCACCTTTTTCAGTACATTATGTGGGACAACTCCGTGTACTTTTTGTGCATTGTGTTCAAGTTACTGGCTGCTGGGACTGAAGTGATAGTGTAATGTTCCTCAATCTTCAGGCAGGTGGTTTAAGTAAGCCATGGCTTATTTATTATAGTCTGTCTTGAGACAGGTCCACAGCTTCTTTCAAAGTGAGTTCTCCACAGAGGGCAATCTAGTGTTTTCTCATTCAAGTTCCAGTATCGTCTCTTTTCTTTAAGGCCATCCTTTAGCTGCTTACATCTTCTTCCGTGTCTTTCCGTCTTTTCCATTTTCCTCCAATAATTTGTTATAGAAGGCAGTCTCGATGCAGTAAGTGACTGAAGCATTTAAGCTTCCTTCTTTTTATTGTGTGTAGGGTGTTTTTTTCCTCCTTGACTGTGTGTAATACTTCTTCATTTTTTACATGATCAGTCCAACTGATCTTTTCCAAGATTCTTCAGTACCAAATTTCAAAACATTCATTGTACTTCTGATCTATTATCTCAAGGGTCCAAGTTGCAGCACCATGCAAAGCTGTGCGCCAAGTGTAGCATTTTATTGGTTTCTTCCTTAAACTGAAGTCCAGTTTGCTGGTGAAAAGCATCTTCTTGCTGAATGCTGCTTTTGCCATGGCAATCCTGGGTTTAATATCAGGTGTTCACCCTGCATCATTCATTATGAGGCCACCAAGTTAGATGAAATATTCCACACTTTCCAGGTGTTCTTGATCAATGATAATCTGTACTGGGGATGGTTGTTTTGTGATTCCCATTACCTTATTTTCTTCCACATTCATTTCCCTTCCATAGCGTCATCCCACTTCTATTAGCCTATCTATCATGCCCTGTCACACTGTTTCTTCGGTAGCAAGTACCACAAGGTCATCTGCATATTTCATCATGTGAATTACTTGTCCTCCTATTTTGAAACCTCCAAACCCTTGAAGAGGTTCCTTGGTAAGGTACTTGCTGTATAAGTTGAATAGAATTGGTAACAGACAGCATCCTTGTCTAACTCCTCAAATTTTCACACATCTTCACACATATTATGTTTCCTTGGTCCAGGTGAACTTTAACGCTCTGATCCATTTACAATTTGCTGATCAGTCTTTTATCATGTCACTTGCTACCAGTGTTCTCTAAGTGCTTCTCTAAGTATCCTCACTACCATCTTTGCTATGTGTGCTGTGAGGCTGATTGTGTGATGGTTGCTGCATTTTGTAGCTTTTGGCTTCTTCTTTAAGGCAGTCATTGTAACATCAGTGAAATCCTTGGGCTACTTTCCAGTTTCAGTATGTTAGTTATCAGCTGTGACATTAGAGCATCCTGTACTAACAATTTGAGTACATCTGCAAGTACATAATAGCCCTCAAATCTGTCATCTTCATGATAACTTTTTCCACTTCACTGTGCAAGGTGACTTTCTGGTCTGCCTCCCATAAATTCCATTCCTACTTACCATTAATGGTTGCCTTCCCATCTCATTTATTTCTGTACCTCTCTAAGTGAAATTCATGTAAATTGCCTCAGAATTCACCAGTCTGTCAACCAACCAAATCTCACATCTGTTTCAGAATAACTGTAATGTATAATAGTTCCTTGGAATGAGAATCTGGCAAGTGCTACAAACTTACACGGCTGAAATAAAATAAATTTATTCTACCTGGTTATCGTATGTTAATAGAGGTGGACTTTAAGGAGCCCAAACTTTGTACTCAAGACTGAATAATACATTCACAATTACAGCATATTGTACATAGCAAATATTGATGCAAGCATTGGTATTAATCACACTTTCCCCAGGTACTGGAGTTTGTAGACAGTCGAGGGCACAATCAAGATTCTACTCGAAGAGTGTCAGTCACCGGCAAGTCACAAGCAAGAGCAGGCAGTCTTAATCTTGGGAAGGAAAGTCAGTGGTATCGAGAGAAGCTGCAGGGTGAACTACGCAGAGGTGACTGTTGTGTTGTTCATTTTTGTTATGGTTGCTTTATTTTATCAAAGTACTGAAATAAAGTTTCCTTTGTGGTGTTCATGCCACATAAAGCTAAATGTTGTGAGTTCTAAAATGAGATGTAAATGCCTTAGAGCTGCAGTAAATAATAGAAACATCAGATTTTGAATTTCAGTTTTTTGTTAGTGCCCCTTTCATTGTCTCCTGTCCTGCAGGAACTATAGAAACAGTTCAAGCTCTTCTGTTTTCACTTGGTTGGGATAGTGCTGTTTTCACCTGTTCAGAATAATGCTGTTCTATCATAATGCATTCATAAGGAATTGCACTGCAGAATGTGTCTTGCAGTCTTATGCTGCCATCAGCAACCATGTAGCTTGCCTGACATATGTATGCACTCACTTGTTTGATTTTTAATTTCTCCGTAAGATTGTTGCAGAATGTTATAAAATTATTTAAGTTTTAAAGGAAGCATTTGAGTATTAATATTCACACAGGTATTAGTCTCAAAGGAACCAGAACTTCTGTTTACTTGATCTGAGATCATAAAATCAGTATCTGCATGACTAAGTGGCTTTTCACTACAAGAAAGTAAGACTTTTTAAAAATTTAATATTGTACATCTTCCATGCAATTGACAAACATCAAACAAGTTTATAACCAAAAATTACCTATACTTTCAAGAATACCAAAGAAAAATATCTAAGGACTAATGCAGCCATTTGGTTTAATGAAATATATAAAACCCATCACCTGACATCCATATATATTAATGTCAAAGTAAATGGTAGTAACAAAGTCTAAACACTGAAAAAATTTCTTTATAAATTTCTTTCTAAGAATAAACAAAAACTAAATGAAAAGTTGTATAAAATTGATTTAGAATGTGCTAGACAATGGAACAAGTCATGGAACTGTATTCAGACATCTGTTAAACATTCCGTGAAGGAGAATGTATAAAATAACAAAGAGCTAGATAACTTACATAACACGTAATATGTAGGAATGTTTTCTTGGTTATAAACTTGTTTTGTAAAGTGAGACAGTGTATGCAAGCAAATTAATATTGTGTTTTAGTGACATATCTTTATTTTTAGACTTTAATGATTATAATAACTGCAGTGTTAAAGCATCAAGCCACCTGAATATCAACCAGCCTTGCAGGAAGCGGTATTAATGTTAAACCTAAATTGTAACAGCAGATTTTCCGTTGTCTGTTATGTCTGTTGGTTTAATTTCCTATGCTCTGCAGACATGCTTGTTCATGTTAATGTTTACATTTTGTGGCAACTAAACCAGTGTTGTGAATTTTGGAAATAAACAAAAATAAACTGCTGTGTGTGTTACGTTGCTAAATATAATATTTTAAGACTTCTGATGGTTTGTTTAGAGGCTTGTGGCATTGGTTGACTCTTTGCACCACAAAAACTTTGGAAATTATCCTTTATCTGATGTGTATTTGACATACAAAATTGTCGGGGGGCTAATTATGCTCTTGGTTGCAGGGCATTTCTTGTCACTTTACTGAAAGACACATTATTAGTTTTGTTTTTGAGTTTCATGACAGTGGTCAGAATTGAACACTTTCAGTACCAGTAGCGGTTGGTGTTGAAGTCTGGTATTCAGATCAACATTCCCTCTAATTTTTTTAACAGCTATGAGGACCTACTGCTGCTCTCAACAGAAAATGTTTGCGCAACCTGATGACTGCACAGCACTTCAAAAGTTTTTTTGTAATATGCACAATAACAATATGTACAATGAAAACTGAAAAATTTCAGCTGCAAAGCAGCAATTCAGTGTGTGCAGGAGCATTTCAGTTACTGTGCGGCTGTGCAGTAGTGCAGTAACTGAACATTGCTTCAGATGGTACTGAGTTCGGTCCTTACAGTTGTCTCTAATCTAAAATGTAATGAGTGTAAACTGGTCTGTTATTACAATAATAAGTCTCTTGAAGGAGAAAATTGAACTAACTCGTGAGTTTGCGTATGTATAAAGTACTTACCTCAGGCATTGGACATTATCTGACACAATTATGGCGTGACATTTTGGCTTTTATGTGATGCAGATGTGACAGTGTACCGTGACAAATCCGGTTCAGCAGAGCTAATGGGAAGTCAGGACTCCAGTAGCACTCTAGCATCACAGCCTGATAGTGACCATGAAGATGGTGAATCCACTCCACGGCAGAGGTAAGATGAGTTTTCCATAAGATGTGACCAATTTACGTGACAGTTGGTGTGAGAGTCACACCATGGGATGTCACGTGAATCACATGTTGGATATTCATATAACATACCATATCAGAACAACTAAATATCACAGTTGAGTAGTTAGCATTTCTGCATTGTAGTTGGAAGGTGTCAGATTCAGATCCTGGTCTGGATCCAGATTGAAGTCTCAGCTCTGAGGTCAGCTGTCCTGAGGATTTTTGTGGTTTTCTGAAGTCCCTTCATGCACATGTCAGAATAGTACTGCAAATTATGTCATGAATTCTTTGTGTCATGTCCCTTCCAGTTTATTATCCACTAGTCATATTATATAATCTGAGCTCTTTAACTGCTATTAAATGAACAATGAGTAAATAAAATAAAAATTTCCCAAAAGTATACATGCCTCTCATTAAATAAAATATAAAGTTTGGGAATGTGTAGTTAAGAGTCTTTTGTACCTTTGAAACTAAGCGTGAGTACATTATGTTAATTACTTGAAACTTCTTACTTTTTGCTGTGGAACTTCTTTAAGCACACAATTCCTATAATTTCTCTTAGAGTGGATGTCACTGAGAACAGTCATGATCATTTGCCTGTGGTAACGTAGCTGTTGTATGAATGAGGTGGAAGCAATATGCCATGAATATAGCAGGTGTATACAAAATATTCATCTTACATTAACACATTTTTCTTTTACTTGTATTGACATCTAATTATGTGCAGATTTTTTTACTTGTCTAAAATTGTATTTAATAACACTGGAATTGGTAACATGAATTTAATTTGTGACTTTATGATGCTTGTTAAACCATTCTAAGTACACAATTATGTTAAGACTGCCTGCACATTCTGTGTGAACCATTCATTTTTGTCCAAAAGTATGACCTTGGAATCAGTACAATCTGTTGAGTTTACTTGCAAAATATACAGCCTTTTATGTTGCATCTTATGCAATCAATGTTTTATGACCACTGACACACTCTGAGAACATTTTAATTATATAAATCAATGCTTTACAACCAACATTTGATAATATAAATGTCAAATGCTTTATGCAGTACTGATGTTAGGCAATTGCAGAGTTTTTCTGTTAGATCTAGGCATGTGTGATTATGTTGCAGAGCTGTTGTGGTGAGGTGGCATAGCTTTCAGCGGGGATCAACACGGCCAGATTCTTATCTGTTTCGTGCGGTTGAGACTGGCAGGGGTGTAGTTCAGGGCTCTCGGCCAATGGCCTCACTGTCATGTGGCCAATTGCTTGTGCTGCGTAAACTGGCACTGCTCAAGCTTACGGCCTGCATGGAGCGGTACTGCCCCACACACCGCACTGGCTGGAACTGGGAACTGCCAAAGTTCATCCGCAAGATAAAGACTCCTGATTACAAAGGTGAGCTTATGAGGATAACGTCATCCTGTATCAGGATGTGTTTTATGTATTTTAGCTTTGTCATTTGACTGCAGCTGTCTTTTCCACACCTTGCACTCTTGGTATAACAGATGTATTATTTTCAAAAGGCAATATTCATCAGCATGTGTATAACCAACCGAAATGATGTGACATCATGATTGTGTTGAGGCTGAGGAATGATTACTGCACCTGTAATGAGCATGTATGACACCAGCAAATCACAGTAGATGCTCCACCAGAAGATAACTGTGTAATAAAAACACATGATTGAAGTGAGAGTTGATGGCGTTAAATAATTTCTTACACATCTCTTGGGTGGGGGAGGGTGAACAGTTTAACTGAAACAATTTCCATTAAAGCATATGTATGATCTTCTGTGATGACCAAATTAAATATGGAATTATTCATTGACATAATATGTCTGGCTGCACTGGTTGTGAGGTCAACTCAGCCTCTAATAGAAATGAGTACCAGGAATATTTCCTGGGGGGTAAAGGCGGCCGGTGTGTAGGGCTGACAACCCCACCCCTTCATGTGCCGATTGTCTTGAAATCTGGGAGCCTCAACCTTCTGGAACCCTAAGGACCTGTCCAGGCCTGTAATGGAATGGCTTTACCGTTTTACCTCAAACCACACTTAAGTACTTTCCATTCACCCTTTAACTGTGTTTTTTACTCTGTCTTCTAGACAAGACTGTATTCGGGGTGCCATTGCTGCTGTCCTTGCAAAGAAATGGCCAAGCATTACCAAAGTGTATTCAAGCAGCATTACGCTGGTTGCGAGTCAATTCTCTGGATCAAGTTGGCTTGTTCCGCAAGTCAGGTGTGCGGTCAAGGATCCAGAAGCTGAAACTGATGGCAGAAATGCAGGGAGAAACTATCAGCTTTGAGGGCCAACAAGCATATGATGTGGCTGATATGGTGAAGCAGTACTTCAGAGAGTTACCAGAGGCACTACTTACAAACAAACTGTCTGAAACCTTCATTGCGATCTTCCAACGTAAGAAATGTTCAGCAGCATAAATGTTACAGTGATATACAGTATTTATCATGGGTAAAAGTCATTAAAAAGTGAAAAAGCCTTTGGTGATGAAAATATTGTTGGAAATTGGTAAAAGTCATTTTCTGCAAATCCACAAGGCATATTATAGGTAAAATTGTGTGCAGGCCGGAATGCTGTGTATTTACCCCCATACAAATATGTCACCTTTGCATATGCATCACGCCCATACATTGTGATTACACCATGGCTCCTTAATTTTAGAGGTGCCAAAACTGATAACATAATGCATACATTCCACATGATATTGTTACAACTGAAAGAAGGACAAAATATGTATACATGTAGCTTGCATGGGGCAAACGAGAATGGATGAGATTACACCAAAACTTAGAGAAGAGCTTTCTGAAAATTTGAATTGAAAGAAATTGACTCAAAGATAAGATTTGCTTTTCTTGAATATGTGATGTATCTTTTAATGAAATAAATAAGGTGAATGAACTTCAATCACAACCATTTTATTAGACAATTTTATTTATTGTCTAAAGTGCATGTGCTGCTTGCTTCAGTGTAATAAGCCATTGTCTGGCACTAGTAACAAATGTTTAAGGGACGAGAACCATAAAATTCGGAAGTTCATAGTACTGGTTAAAATGGGGATTGAAACCTCAGTCCTATTTTAACCAGTATTTGTTGAGCCAAAACATGTAGCATGCACACTTCTGATAGAAAAAGAATTTTCTAATAAAACAACGGTGATCAATGGACATTTACCTTATTTGTTTCATTAAAAACACAGCAGGAGCTTCAATCTTAATATTAATGGCAGTTTTATTCTACAGGATCGGTGTGTAAAGTTACATTACCCTTAAACAAAGTATAAAAGTTAAAAATTACAATTAATCTTTTGAAGCATGAAGTTCATCTAAATAATAGGACACATCTGAAGTTACATAAGTATTATACTAAATTTGTATACTGTAGTTACTGTGTTTACCAGAATGGAAGGTCTGTTCTAAAAGTACTCAGACTGCTTAAACAAAATACAGTACATACCAGATAAATTGCATTAAACCTTATCCATTTCGAAGTAAACGCGTCCTGCATTAATACAGCCACATTAATGATGTTTTCATTTTTCGTAGCATTCTGTGTTACTTGAGGAAAGCTGGCTTATCTGCCATAGTGTTTTCTTTTGTATGCTGATTCAAATTGACATCCTTTTAAACTAGCTTTCAGTTTTTGGAACACGGAAAAGTCTGCTGGGTAGACATCAGGGGTATTGGGTTGCTGTGGAAGTACTGGAGGTTTGTTTTTTACAAGAACTTTCTGGACAGAGGGCACTGTATGTGTAGGAGCCCTGTCATAGTGAGGAAATTGGCTGCATTCCCTCCAGAATATTGTATTGCACTGCTTGTTGTAGATGTCATAAATTGGTTGGATAGTATCTTGACTCACTGAGAATTGTTTTGACTTCCATTATGAAGAATTTGCTTTGTTTTGAAATCATATCTGGAGAGACACGTACCATTGGCCATAACAATTAATTTCATAAATTTCTAATGCACTTGCAGCTTGTTGCAAAAGACCTGAGCATATGTGTGCAATGAATTTTGCAGAGATACACCACATGCTCAAAATTTAATCAGAATTGTGAAATATGATCCTGTGGATACTTCCATGTATTCTGCTATTTCATTTACTCTTAATTGTCTGTCTGGATGACAATGGTATTGACAGCATAGATTTCTTCATCATTTAGTGATGTGGGTGGGCACCTGGAACAATGTTCATTGTCCCATGATTCTCAACCACTGTTAGGGGTTTGTACAATTCAGCACTGTTGCCCAGCTTAATGCCTTACTACTGAATGCTGCTTTTAACAAATCCTAAGTTCCATAGCACATTTTCCCATTTTGTAGCAAATTGTACACAAATTCACTCTTCTTTTTGTGGAATTTTTAAAAAATTACTAATGCCTACTTTAAATCAAATAATTGTCGTTACTGAACAACAAAACATGTCAAGACTGAAAGGAAAGAACAATAGGATCCAGCGTACTAAACCTTGCCCAATCATCACGCATCTGTCACATGATTTTAGAGAGAGGTTTCGTGTGCAGTTTGAGAACTTTTGTAACAGGCATTCTGTAAGATGAGATTTTTTTTTCTGAATTCCTCTTCTAAAAATGAGGGGTTGCAAAAGTAAATATGTTCTGCAAACAGGTCAAACATTTTTGTATCTGCTGTGGCAAGGTGAGCAATGAATATTACACAGCTGCTATAAAGTATGTGTGTATATATATATATTTCATATATATATATATATATATATAAAATAGTATTTTGTACTTCTGATCTTAACCTTTTAAAGCCTAGCGGTAACTTTACATACGACCAGGTTTAACATTAAAAAATTCTACGTGTTGCCCACATTGCGTTTATGTGTTTTGTGCGGATCTCAGAACAAACAGCAACTTTTGCCTTATAAAACATTAAGAGACTGGTTTTTATAACCGAAGTGGAGAGTGTTTACAGCGCGGTATGCACTGAGTTCTTATATAAAACAGATACGTTCCGTTTTTAAAGGGTTAATATTGATATGCCAACAGCTTTTTCAAGTCAGATTATTGAAATGAAAAGTTGTTGAATTTGAAGTATTCTGTGAAAATGATGGGTGATCTTGTTGAAAGGAGAGGTACAACAGCATTTAAAATACCAAAATGTCTGTGAGGCTGTCAGTGACACTAATTTTAAGTTAATGGTAATTTATTATGCAGAAGAAACCAACAACTGGGCTGTGACAGAGGGATTCCATGTTATGGAACAGAATATACAGTTTTTGAGAAAGAAAAACTATTATTAAGTGGGACAGATTCAACTCTGCAAGTATTTTGTGGGCCCAATATGGGAGTTTCCTTGCCTGCTGATAAAAGAGTTCTGGCAACTGAGCTAGCAGAATGTAAAAAATAGCCTTCCCATTACCAGACAAACAGGCCAAATGAAGGCACTGCAAATCACTACGTCCTTGAACATGTCATGGGAAAGTTCCAAAACCGGTAATGGCTGAGCACTCAGATTTATTCATCATAAACAATTAGTTCTTGACAGGAGAGCTGCATTAGCACAAAGGTTGCCCACAGACAACCTTGAAAAATTAATAGTGTACCAGCAGCGTATAATTCGTCTACAGTGGAAACATGATTATGTCTTAGGACAGATGGGTAGACAACATGACACTTTTTTTTCTTATGTGCTGACCAACACTACAGGTGATACAAAGGGATCAAAATCAGAGCTTTTTAAGACAACAGGAAATGAGAAACTGAGAACAACTGCAATGCTTTCAGTTCTGGCTGATGAGAGGAAACAGACACTATTTGTTATTCTGAAGAGAAAAAACCTGCTGAAGGAAAAAGCTGCTACTAATGGAGTTATATTTAACTTTAATGAGAAAGGGTGGATACTAAAGAAGAGAGGAATGCTGATGTGAGATGCTGCCAAGGGTAATTAACAAAGAAAGTGAAAACTGTACCTTCTAAAGGCAGATGTGTTGATCTAGACAGGAAGCTTGACCTTTCACATACAGGTCCTTGATGTCACAGTTCACAAACCATTCAAAGGTGGACTGTGTCAGCTGTATGGGGAATGGCTGCTTTGTGGGAACTGCCCACTAAAAGCAGCATGAGGCACTACTTGGGCAGTGGATGAGGACTGCTTGGAATGACATTGTAGTAGAACCATTGTGGAGAGATTTAAAAAGTGCTGTGTGTCAAAAGATATGAATGAAACAAGGTAATGCCATATGGGAGGAAGATCATAAAGAAAATGCCTTTTCCAGTGAAGAAGATGGTGGCATTGACTAGTTAACTCAGTGATAAGTTTGTAAGTTTTTCTCCAGTAATAGTCTACTTTTTTACCTCTGATGATCACTGAATTGCAGAATATTAAACATGTAAACATCAAGTGACATAAAAACCTGGTTAATATGCATATAGGTATTTTCTTGAAAATTGAAGGTTGTGAAGGAGTGTAATATGGTAGTTGCAATTCTGGGGTAGCAACTTTTTGCTCATCCTGTGTAACAGCATAGCACTTCCTGATCACCTGAGTGATCATCATCTGTTACAGAGGGTGCAGTATCCTAGCTTGGTTGGTATATTATTTACTTAACTGCCATTCTTCATTTTAACACTGATATGCTGAAAATAACTCTTGTGTACATGGCAGCAGAACTGCTGTGGCAATGCATAGTTGCATGAAACCTGACTTGTCTGTGGATGACACCTACTTCTTCTATTTCAGATGTTCCAAACAATTTCCGGGCAGATGCAGTTCAGTGTGTGTTGCTCCTCCTACCTGATGAGCACCGTGAGGCACTGCAAACTCTTTTGGAGTTCCTCTGTCAGGTGTCAGCACGCTCTGCGTGCAACCAGATGACAGCAAGTAATCTGGCTGTCTGCTTGGCCCCTTCTGTATTCCATTTACATCATGCACCCTCCTCTTTGAGTTCAAGTCGTTCCTCATCTGCATCCCCAAGACGACGCAAGACTGTTGGTGTACCAGACCAGCGGGAACTTGGGGAGAACCGTGCAGCACATGATTGTCTTCTATACCTTATCAAGGAACACAAAGACCTCTTTATGGTGTGTTACTTTCATTGCCTTGTGTGGGTTGCTTTTTACATACCGAGCAATTGAAACGTTGACTTTCATTTGTGATGTAAAGTTGGAACAGAAACCTTTGGTAAGTTTGGTAATTAAAATGGAACACAGCAGATTTGTGGTGATGCAAAATTTCACACACATGACTATAGCATAAATTTAAAACTGTGGGGGATGGAATAAAGAACTTATAAGGCATTATTTAGGCTGAATCATGTTGTAACTTGCCATTAAACAACTGACAATATTTATGTTTTGATCAAGGGGTTATGTTATTTCCTTATAAGAAAGTTTCAATAGAAACCTATTTAGAAGCAATTAGTGGAAATCAGGATTTAGTATAAATCTTTCTGAGGAGAGTGCTAGCAATGTAAGTTACAGGTGTTGGAATGTCATCTGTGCAGTTTGGTTATTGTGCATCTTTCAGCCTCTGACAGACATGTGAATGGGTGAATAATTCTATCCATAGTTCAATACAGAGATTCAGTAGGCTGTGAGCAGTTGATTTTATGAGTACTGTACAGTTCTACTTGTGAGGTGTCAAGTGAGATGCAAGTGCCAGGGCTTATGGTAACTTCACGTGCCTGGGCTATATAAATGTCCAGTAATTTTCCTGAAGCTGTCCGATATATATTAGTATATATAGGAAGCAGTTTGAGGAATTAAAAAATAACAGACCTAAGTCGTTAACTTATTGGCAAAGATTGTATTAATTGCGCCAAGATGAAATGCTTGTTTGATGCATCAAAACAGATACCAGAGGAGACCTTGGCTCAGTGTCATTTCAACTACATGGAAGAGAGTATTCCTGTTGCTTTGGAGGAGCTGGGGGCCGAGTTCCAGCAGGATTGGCGTGGTTACCTCTATGCGTGCACCTCAGCCCTGCTTAAAGAGGCCCGTGAGAAGTAAGTGATATTTAATTCTTTTTTCATTTGTTTCAGTTAGTTCCCAGAAAACGACATGTAAATTTTAATGTTAGAACCATGGTGCATACCTATGAAGTGGGGAAACATATTACTTCGTAGGAATAAAAGAAATATGTCCTGCTAGTTGTGATGACTGGTTGAGAGTTTAGAGTTGACTTACCAGCTGTGGTTGTAGTACTATGCTACCTGATCACAAAGGGTCTGAATGGAAATGAAAACTTGTTCTAACAGTGCCACATCCCAGTTTTCTAAAATTGGTTTTTGGCATGTAATGATTTATACAGCCATAGGTGCCAGGGCTTTGTTTTGAGAACAGGATACCCCACTTGATGGGTAGATTGATGTTAATGTAGGAAACGCTTAAGAGGATTTGCATTTTGCCCCCATATGCCACAGTTAGTTGTGTGTTTTTCTTTATTGTGACCGAAATTGTTTTAATATACAGTAATTCAGTGTGCGGTACTGTTTTCTTTATTGAAGCCCGTAAGGTAAAGCAAAGTAAAGTTTTCCGTGTGCACACCATTAACATAGGGGAGGAGGGGTATGTAGCTCTGTTCCTTTTTCACCATAGGATTGAATGGGGGCTGAGTGGTTAGCTTCATGTCCCAGTTGCCCCCCCCCCCCCCAATATTTGCCCAGGGGGAAAAGTCCCAAATACTCACCAAAGGCTGAGTGTGATACCACTAGGTGGTCTGGATGCTTTGAAGAAGACATTGTGTCCTGTATCTTTGGAGCAGGCAGTTCAAGCTGCAGCTCTGTCATAAGCCTGATAAGTGATGAGGAATGGTCAAAAGTGGAGACAGAACCTGTTAACAGCATCATTTCACTCTCCCTTTCTCTCCCGAAAGTTGTATTTGTTTCACAAAAGAAAGCTTCTAAATTATAGTCTCTTGTATTTAATTTCAGAATTTTCCTGTAAAATAGTGCACATTATTCAGATTTTTCAGTCACAGAACATCTGTTCTCTACAGATTTTGGTTTTTGTGATTTAACCCTGGTATACTTGATCACTTGTTTCAGGAGTCGTGGCTGGGTGAACATGCCATGCACAACTGATCAGCAGGTGGAAATGGCATATAAGAAGGTGGGTGATGGACACCCTTTGAGGCTGTGGCGTGTATCTACTGAAGTAGAGGCGCCCCCTCAGGAATTACTCCAGAGGGTGCTGAGGGAACGCCATGTTTGGGACTATTCACTCTTGAAATGGCGTATTGTAGCACGGCTTGACCCTCAAGTTGAAGTGTTCCAGTATGTTTGTGCCAGCATGGCACCTCTCCCTGCTAAGGACTACTGTGTTCTGAGGTAATTATTCTTTCCAGTTCCTCACTGATCTTTGGTATGGTACAGTACTTGTTTCTCATGTTCAATGAAATCATAGTGGATTAGAACAGGAGAAGAGAAGACACTTTCAGTGTGCTATCATACCCTCAGCAGTGATGTGTACAGTTGTTCATGGGTGCAAAGGTAGTGCTCTAGTCTTGCCGTGTTTTGGCTGTCAACCTATGATGAATGAAGATATGTGAAAGGAATTACAAATTCATATTGTTATCAGACTACAAAAAATGGTGTGTACATGCTGAAAGAGTGCGAGAACATCGTTATCACAGACAGAATTTTTTAATTGGGTGTCTGTGAGAAAAAAACTTCTGTTGGAATACCAGTGACATTCCTTGATTTGTGTTAGGTCTTGGAGAACTGACTTACCCAAAGGAGCATGTGTCATTGTGGAAACATCAGTCGAACATCCAGATGGACCAGTAATGCTTGGGGGTGTGAGGGGAATTGTGCTTGCTTCAAGGTACCTCATTGAACCCTGTGGATCTGGTAAATCTCGCATCATGCATCTCTCTAGAGTAGACACCAAGTAAGTTGCATTTGTTAACATTAAGAGTGCCAACATGAATTGAATTTATTGTCTGCATTTTGTATACTGATGCCATGCAACTCAGTTTTGAAAGGTTTGATGTGAAATAGTTTGTAGCTGTTATATGACAGCAAACCTTGTTGATCTAGTATTTTAAGCATCTGTGAAGAGAGTTTCAGTGTGCAATTCCTTACATAAATGCTGCAGTTCTTACTTTTTCTCGAAGTCCTTAAACATGACATCCTTTTTATACTGGATACTTCGAAACAAGTAATTACACAGTTTGGGCCTAGTCCATGAAACCTGTGGTGAAGTTCTTAATTACAGCTGTAAGAATTTATTCATTTTTTATTGCAACTCCATAAAAACTGGATGAGATGTATTTTGCTTTAAAGAGTTAATTCATTATGGTAAACAACAATATAAAACATACATAATGGGTTGTGAGAGCTCAATCAGGAAAGTGGACAGCTACAGATTGGATGAATGGAGTTTGGTTTATGGCAGAGGCATAAATGTTAGTCTTTGCCATTCCATCTGTGCTGGCTGTGGGGGGGGGGGGGGGCATATGAAATCTCCTATCCAGTGGGCATTGGGGTTTCTTTTCCCAGGAGCATGAAGCTGACCACTCACCTCCCTACAGAGCTGAGGTGTAGAATGTGTGGAGCTTTACCTCCCTTACCCCTTCATGGTTCAGTGCCATGGCACAGGGAGAACTGTATCTTCGCCTCTCATCTTGAACGTATACTCATACTGGTGTCATTCCGTAATCTGTGAGGGTTTTTCAGTAACAGTAATATCAACCCAGTTAGATAGATCTATGGGAACTGCTGAATGCAGTTCTAACACATTTGTGTAGATTATTTATTTCAGTGTCTTTTTCTACAAATGGAGCTACTTGCCCTTTATACCAGACCCCTTCACTCTGAGTCTTTGTCAGGTGTCTGCATAATATCTTTATGTAAATTCATCCACGAATTTAAATGTGGTTGAATAAGCAGAGAGAAGTATGCAGGTAGGGAAAATAAATGTTCTGATATAATAAGTAAATACCAGGAAGCGTGGCTAGGTTTACACATTGTGTGACAGCCAGTAACAGTAGCATAACATGTTGTACATTGAATAATGTTAAAACAAGAAAGTTAGGTCATAAAATCCACTGTCAGACTGAGTTTGGAACAATTAAAAATTAAAGAAAATAAACTAGACCTGCTGGGGTGTCAAAAACTTTGTATGAAATATGAAATTTAAGGATTATGACTAATGCGAAATGGCAATTGTAAAGTGAAGTAAAATTTTCTTTTGAATGAATTCTGTTCTTTTCCATAATAAAAATTGATGCAGAAATGCTGAACTAACTAACTAACTAACTAACTAACTAACTAACTAACTAACTAACTAACTAACTAACTAACTAACTAACTAACTAACTAACTAACTAAATGAGTGACTGACTGACTGACTAACTGACTAACTGACTGACTCCAAGGAGCAGAGTCCTTCCTGAGAAGCTAACAGGTCCTCAGCTAATCAAGAAAATCCTCACATTTTATGGAACCTGAATGTTCATCACTATATTCACAAGCACTCGCCACCTGTCCCTATCCGGAGTCAGATCAATCCAGTTCTTGCCTCCTCATCCCATATCCTGAAGATCCATTTTAATATTATCCTCCCATCTATCTTAGGTCTTCCAAGCGGTCTCTTTGCATCAGGTCTCCCCCACCAAAATACTGTATACAACTCTCATGTCTCCCATAAGTGCCACGTACCCCACTCATCTCTTTCTTCTTGATTTGATCACCCAAATAATATTTGGTGAGGAGTACAGATCATAAAGCTCCTTGTAGGTAGTCTTATCCACTCCCTCTGTTACCTCATCCCTTTTAGGCCCAAATATCTTCCTTAGCACCTTATTCTCAAACACCCTCAGCCTTTGTTCCTCTCTCAGTGTGACAGACCAAGTTTCACACCCATACAAAACAACAGGAAAAATTATAGTTCTGTGTATTTTAATCTCTGTATTTTTGGATAGCAAACTGGAAGACAAAAGATTCTGCGCTGAGAGATAGCAAGCATTCCCTGACGTCAGCCTGCTCTTAATTCCTTCATGAATGGAATATTGATTTGTTATGTTTGTTCCAAAACACTCAAACTGTTCCACCGTTTCAAAGGATTCATTACCTATCTTCATGTTGTGATTTTGTCCTTCATGCTGGCCTCAAGACATGAGCATTTCTCAGCATTCACTTCTAGACTCATCTTGTTACTAGACACTGCTGAAGCTTCTGTGTTTTTCTTTTACAGTGTGTATGCTTCCACCCTATATATTAACATCATCAGTATAAACCCAAAGCTGATACGTACCATTTAATTTCAAGTCCTCCTGGTTTTGCGTGAACCCTCCTAATGGCATATCTGAAAACAAAGTTGAAAAGCAATGGTGATAGAGCATCTCCTTGTTTCAAACTATTCTTAATAGGAACTGTGTCAGACGAATGTTTGCCTACCTGGACTCTGTGTAGGTTTCATTTAGACACATAGTTTCATAGGGATATATACTAGTTTCATAGGGATATCAAACTCAAAAGAAAGAAGACATTCCTTACCTTCTTCCATACATTACACATTAAATACTTCTAGAATATGCACATGTGATAGTTGAAGTCAATGAACTGAGATTTTGAGTTAATCTGTAACATGCGGACCTGTTTCTGGGATATGTAGTACTGTGAGGACATATCATTCTGAGGGGTAACCAAAATTGCAGACTTACTTTCAGCAATCCCATACAAGGATATAGTACAATGAGCATGAGGATGTTTGCTGTAGACATTGCAACTGTAACACGATTCTTCATACTACACTTCCTGATACTATTTGCAATTGCAGCAATAACCATAATCCATTTACTGTTCTTGCACCAAACAGGATCAAACGACTCATTAGGACTAAACAAAAACACAGAAAAAATCCTATTCCACCCATGCTTTACAGCAAAAGACATCCTAGGATTCACTGTCATAATCATATTACATATGCTTTGTCCTGAATGAGTGTAAAATTTTAAATTAACTACGCACACCTGTGGACTGAAATGGCTTTTGAAATTATTCTGTTACAGGGGACGAACACCAGATTGGTACAATAAGAGTTACGGGCACATCTGTGCACTCTACCTCACTCGAATCCGTGGCTCATTCAAACACAACACTGAGGGACCAGAGAGCAAAGTCTGAGTGTTAACATGCATGTTCATATATGGAATATTCAGTGGCTGGACATACCAGTCATCTTGGAATATACTGTCATTCCATTACAATGGACTGGGTATAAGCCAGGGCTGCACAGGAAGCAGAGGGGTTCCATTTTGTGACTGATGTCTGCTGGTATAATTGTATGACTAGTCAATAATTTTGTAGGTGTGAATATTCAATGAAAATATGAACTCAGGAATGGTGTATAAGTTCGTGAATTAATGTGGATGAAGCAGTGTATAGAGGAATGTGTGTTGTTAAACTGAACAGGAATTTTATAGTAGAATGCTAATATTAAAAGAGCAAGATCAAAATGGATTTTATGAACATCCAAGGTGCCTGATTCTTGATTTGTGTAATCTTTGGAGAAAATTTAATGTGTTCATGTCAAAGTAAGTCTGTTTTGTGTATATGTAGTCATGGCATAAATACACGCTGCCTAAACCTTTCACTGTTGAAAAACATGCATCATTCATTCAGTAGCCAGAACTTAACTCTGTCACGCAGTATTTCAGCTCTGCAAATATAAATATGTATAAATCTTCTGAGAATTTGAAATTTAATTCTTGCAACATTAATCTCATATTTCCTCATTTGCTGTGGTGTTTGTTGAGAGATAATGATGTTACAGCAATCTATGGAGGGAAGTTTGAAACAAAGGATATAAGTTTCAGACATTTATTTTCAATGGACTAATAGCTTGTAAGTTGTATTAGTATAATGGAAACAGGAGCTTAAAAAGCTGTCTAACTTCAGAGACACCCAGTGTTAGTTCCATTCATAATTCTTTAACATCCATGTGATAAAGAAACTTCGTCAAACTTTTTCAAAGGTTTTGAATTAATGCAGTTTCTGGAGAAATGTGACGTTTTAGGTCAAGCACCATTGGTGTGGTTAATCCAAGGAGTAGTAGCTGTTTCTAATGGATCCATTAGTGTGTGTTCCTCTGTTTCCCAGTTCCACCCGAAGACAGAGGCAGATCCAGTCTCCAAAATGTTGGCATTTCAGCCCGAGACAATGGACAGTGTCCAACATTTCAGTCATGACTATGCATGTACCATCTCAGAGTCCTTTCAAGCTGGATGATTTTTTGAGTTACTGTTTCTATGATACCAAGTACAAACCTGTAGATGACAGTTAATTGAAAAAAAATTTATAATTGTATATTCCACCTGTAATTAAGTGTGTATGTTACTTATAATGAGTTCAAAGTGGTTGTTCAGTAAATAAGGTGTAAGGATGAGGACTACATTCATGCTAATGTCAGGGTTCAGTAGCAGTCATTTGTGAACATTGTAATGAATTTTTGAGTTCCATAAAATGTGGGTAATTTAACCAGCTGAGCAACTATTCACTTCTCAAGATGGGCTTTGCTGTGTGTAGTTAGCCAATTCGGTACACATTCGTTGAGATAGTACTGTTGGTAGTGTGCAGCATGTTTTTCTGTACCAAATGGTGGAAGAGTTACACACCTTGCACATTTGGCAACATTTGTATTAATCAAATTACATGGCTTGTTGCATTGTTTAACTGAAAAATACAGTGTGGTGCACCTTAATGTTGAAGTAAGGAATGCAGTACTAAATTAATGTTGGATTTGGGGTCCATATTGCTCGTGTAGCACAGTTGGGATATGTAATGTTATACTATGTTGTATTTATATGGCCATTTGTTTTCATTCCGTGCTCATCTTGTTTGACAATATTGTAGCATGGCCAGAAGAAGTGAATGTCATTTTAATAAACTGTTTGTAATACATATTTTTCATGTTGGTCTATTTATAGTGTTTGTACAAATGTAAGCCCAATATACCACTTTGAAAGTAATTATTTTTAATAATACAGATGTTAATTGTATATCACAAATTGTACACAGAACACCAAATGTTACATGAAGCTTGCTTTAGATATATTTAATCTGTTGTTGAAAATGTTATGACACTTATAAGATTTATGGTAACATAAGTTGAAATTTACGAATTCCTTCCCACAATGTGCTGTTTTTATATTTACAAATTAATTTGGCAGACAGTTGTTACAATTTCCTTGCCGTTTTATGTCTAATTAATAAGTTGCTAGCAATGTTGTAACAAAAGACATGTACATTATAATCCATTCTAGGCCAAGCAGTCAGCAGTTGTTGTAAATGGTTAGGACAGAGTGAGAAAAACATTAAGTCTCATGTCATACATTTGGAAGCCAAATGGATGTTTCTGTAACTTCACTGTCACAAGGTTGTTTATGCATTTTGATGGGTATACTGGAAGTCAGTATCTACATAGTTCTACATGGATGTAAATTTGTTGGAACGAGGTTTGTTAATAACTATTCACTATTTCTATAAAACTGTATAGATAGCACATTTCACATAAATTTAAACTATCCTCTTGTGCAGTCCTGGAGCCTTACTGGATGCAGTGTTCAGCCTGATGCCTTGAATATGTTGATATATAGTGTAATGATGAACGACACATCAGAAAGTAACATACGTTTCTATCAGTGCAAATCTTTTGACTGTAAAAGACCTGTTGAGATACGTAGGTACAGATGGGAGGATAATATTTAAATGCGTATGAGAAGGGGATGGTATTGATTGAAGGTGGGGTCCAGTGGCAGGCTGAATGTGGTAATGGATGTTCTGTAAAAGACAGAAGTAACCAAATATATATGTGTGTGCATGCGCACAACTACCACCTGCTCAAGGAAGACCCTGTACCATAGAATGAATACAATGAGAAATTCTGTAGAAAGGCAGTAACATGAAACTAAGCATTTTACCTGAAAATAGCTGAGGTGAGCCACTGGCAAATTCAGAATTTTACCATATACCATTCATAAATTACATAGCAGGTATATTGGAATGTAAGACTAGTTATGGGAGACTGGAGAAAATTGCATAATAGGAAGTTTCATGCACTCATTACAAAATATTATTAGCATGATCAACTCAAGGAGGATAAAATGTGTGGGACATGTGGCACACACATGGGAATGATAGAAAATGTGTGCAACATTTACAGTGATGTGAAGGGAAAGGACTACTTGGGAGACCAAGGCATACATGGAGAATAAAACAAATACTAAAACAGGTCTTAAAAACAACAGGGTTTGAAGATGTGTGCAACAGATTTGCCCAGCTGTAGTTCATTAGTGAGCTCTTTTGAACATGACAGTGAACCTTCAGACTTTATTAAGAGGTAGGGAATTTCTTTACTAGCTAGACAACTATTAGTTTCTCAAGAGAGACTACTGTGCTATATGGGATTACCCACATATATAGATGATGGACAGGATTTGCCCCATGACACATATTAAGTATAAATTGTTTGAGGAAAGCTGTTGCTTTAGAAGTAGAAATTATGGTAAGTCAGTTTGGCAGTTGTTTCTTTCTAAATCAGAGTCATGGAAAGACAGAAATAGAACAGCAAGTGGCATGTTCTATTCCAACTGTGAAGAGATGGTGACTGTACTGGTCACTGGATCCACCCCTCCAAAACATAACCCTCCAAAACATAAATGTTATGTTTTGGTGGGGAATTTGCTTCTTGAAGACTGAAAGTATGTACAAAGACCAGCTGCTTAATGCTTTTATGGAAGCCATTGCTGTTCATTGTAAGAATAATATGAAACCCATAAACACAGTGTGTTGGCAAACTGTAGTCCCTTTAACATTACAGCAGGCAGCACAGTTAGTAACTGCTGTGCTTTAAAGGATTAAGCAGTAGTGTCAAGGAGGATCAACCTTATTTTCATGTTAATTTCCACAAGGGAACAGGAAATATTTAAATATCTGATGGTGTCTGTAGATGAGTTATGAGCAGAGGAGGTGGAGGGGGGGGGGGAGTATTGTCTAAGGGTGCTGCACAAAAGTACATATGTGCTGTTTTTCAGTACAAGGAAATTTATGCACACAACAGTCTTGGCTAGCTCAATTAACAGCATATGCTCTGCAATTTGCACATGTGCATGTTGTTTTCAGTAACTTCACTAACACAACCATTTGTAGTTCCATAATGCTTGTGCTTACCTACTTGTATTTTAAATCATCTGTGCATCATTTTGTGTCAGATGCGTTTCCTGCTAAGTGCTATCCAAAGCAAGCGCCTATTAGTGTACCACAGTAAAAATCAATTAAATACAATTTCATGATCAGATTTTCAGATCGTCATCTCCAAATATGTATAAATCAAGAGTACAGGTGATGATATATAAATATCTTTCCAATAAAATTATTCGGCTGGGAAACTCTTGCAGCATGCTTAAAGTAGTGAAATTATGGCTTTGTTTACAGTGTGAAAAGAGAGAAAATATGGCCATGTTTGGTATAACTTTAATAATCACTTGAAACGATAAAGGACAGGGAAATCTCTTTATACCATGTAATAAGTAATACTGTACAAAAATCTGCCAAACCTTACTGTGTGTTGTATACGGTATTCAAACTAGCATACACTTCATGCACATAAGCATCCTTATATTTGAAAGTGACATGTGCTCTTGTGCAAGAGCATATCTATCGCATCTAAGGGAATGAACATACATGGTGTACAAAGTTGCATCAGCTACCATGCAATTACTCTTACATTCTCTTGGCTTTAGGAAATTAATCATATGCTATGTCTTGTCATTTGGTAAAATTAATGTGATACTGTACTGTATTTATTATTAATAAAATATGAAACCAGCTGTCAGTACTTCCTGTAGCTATGAGGGTGCTGAAAGTGTGTGCAAAATGCTTATAAATTTAAAATTTTTATTACAGTAACTATGCTTGGGGTTGGATGACTGAGAATCTTGGTTCAATTCATGGCATGGACAAACTTTTCTCTTCTCCAAAGCATCCGGACTGGCTCTGGGGCCCACACAAACTCCTATTCAGTGGGTACTGGAGGCTACATCCCTGCAGTGAAACAAACTGCATGGAACTAACTGTAACTCCACTCTCCCATATGGCTTCTTGGCATGGTGCTTCATTTTATTATTTTTACTGACATTGTAAAAATATGCAAAATCTGAGTGTGTACAGAGTCTGGCAGAAATCCTTGCAGATCAAAGTCTTAAACCATGACCAATATATCTTTAGTGTTTGAAAGGTTCACTCAAATCCGGAAAAAGACAATGACATTTTTTAACAACTGCCTCAGTTTTAAAAGAGTATGCAGCTCTGTTTAGCATAGAGAAAGTGTTAAAATTGAAGCATTTACAATTAAGATGTGTAACATAACTTGTGATCATAAACCTTATCCAAATCAAAAGTTGTTAAATATGCTAATTTGACATCACACTCATAGATATGAAATGAGCTATTTTTGTACATATGTAAACAACATGTCTATGAAATATATACACATATATCAACAAGAAGTTTATTATTCTGTTTAATAAAATAAATTTAGATTTCCTACAGTGTTTCAAAAGTGTTGTGATACTCGGGCAGCCAAGCATGAAGATGCTAAAAGAAACAAAGTACAGTGACCCAACATTATCACGGTGACCTGGACACTACATGACTCTTCACTCAGGCAATTATGTGAGGAACGAAACATATTTTTCTTTAAATTCTCTTCACAACATAAGATAACCCATAATTAAGTTACAGTTTTAAATACAGGGCAAAGCAAGGACACCAGTCTGAATTATATTATACAGGATTGTTGCAATTCTGTCCTTAGGTGTTGTTATACTAAACAATTATGAATAATATGATTTAATCATACAGTTGTATAGGAGGTGTGGATGGATTTTTTGGATATGCTGATCTGAAATGTGCTGAACAGGTGAAAGTGGAGAAATATATTCTCTCCAGGCTAATGCTATATGTGTGTGAAATTATTGGGATCATTGGTATTTATTTTGAGATAACAGGTAAGGTATTGATTACATATTCTGCATTCATCAGATACTGGGGAAAATTTTAATACAGCATGACAGGAAATCAGCTATTTATAGACACCCAGAAAGCTTTTGGTTTGGTTACAAGAAAAGTGTTTTATAATATTCTAATTGTGTTTGGTGTATCCTCATCAGTTCCTGCAGAACATCAGAACTGATCATCAGTGGTGTTCAGCATAAATTGAAGCTGACCCATTTTTACTCTGAATTATCGTAAGAGTAATTGTATATACTCCAGTTCAAGAAAGTAGTTACACATACAGTGATCACACATGAATCTGAAGTATAAAGTATATTTTACAGCAATTTTTCCACATATTAATGGTGTTCGTTTTGGCTTATACCTTGTGGAGCATGTGTGTTCTTATGATTTGAAGGAATGTACTGCCTCCATCTTCATGGTGACAACCTGGATCACATGGGTGCTGAAGTGGTTGGCAAGAAAAGAGTGTGTCTGTTATGTGGAACAGCTGGAGGAAGTTGTCAGACCAATGGTATGAGAGGGGGAAGGATAGGGTTTGTAAGGGTGGGAGTGAGTTCCAAGGATGGACAGATGTGAATGGTGGGCTTGAGAATGGCCAATTTTAGGGCTCATGGTTGGAGAAGTCAGGTCACTTGATGTATATAGTGACATGTGTGTGATGTGGTTATTAAAGGGAGACTCCTTTGCACTTGAAGGCCATCTGAAGCCTTTTCGTCTTTCAGCGAGTGGCTTAAGGGTATCCAAGGTCTACTTAGGGAGAAGCTTCTCCAAGGACAAAGGAGGTCTCACCCTAATACCCACGCCAAATGAATGTCACCACATACAGTGAAACCCTGTTAAAAAGTTTTTGAAAATTCCAAGAAAGTCCTACTTCTTAAGTGGGAAATTTCTTAAAAGGGTAGGAACAAAAAGTTCTATTTTTAAAGTTTTTTTGTGAACTTATTACGTATGTATGCCCCTCTCCATGGCATCTCTACCTTGTCGAAGGCTAATGCTGGGTGAGAGGGCTCGCGTGGCCAAATGATCCTAAGAGCTATGCCAGCGGTAGCATTAGCTACTGGTAGGGCCACCCTTGCTGGACAGGTCAAAGGTGATGGCCCAGGCAAAAGGGGATACCCTGGTCCTCCAGGTTGGGGGTTGGGCGTGGGGCTAACAACCTCACCCTGTAAAAAAAGAGTTGTTACGATACCTCACAGTAAGCCTCGGAATGTAGTGAATACCCGATTGAGACGACACCTACCTAGACAGACTAGAAACACAGATTTGACAATTGGTACATGGAACGTACAGGCCATGTTGCAGCCAAGGGAGATGATGGAGATGGCTGATGAAGTCTTAAAACTGGGAATAGATCTTGTAGCCCTACACAAAATCAGATGGCAGGGCCAAGGAGAGATTAACAAGAAGAATTTTACAGTAATATACAGTGGACCAGAAAATTGAACAGGGCAGTACGGGACCAGATTCATAATTTCAAGAAAAATTAGAGAAAATATTTTGGAATGTGAACCAGTTAATGATAGATTATGTAGAATCAGAATCAGAGGGAAATTCAGGAACTTGACCATAATCTTGGCACATGCTCCCACAGAAGACAAGGGAGAAGAGGAAAAAGCAGAATTCTACAGTAAACTTGAAAGGATATGCAGTAGAGCCCCAAAATATGACCTGTTAGTAATTATGGGGGATTTCAATGCCAAAGTAGGAAGAGAAGAATCCAGACACAAAGTATCAGGCAAGTACTCCCTTCATGAACATAGTAATGAGAATGAATCTTTTCTGGTTCAGTTTGCAGTAAGAAATAATTTTTACATCAAGAGTACAGCATTTCCACATAAAACGATCCACATGGGCATCTGGAAGATCCCTGGTTCCACTGACGTAAACCAAATTGATCACGTACTAGTCTCAGCAAGGCATGCCCCATCTATAATAGATGTAAGGAGCAGTAGAGGAGCCAATTGTGATTCAGACCATTACCTAGTAAAAGCTAAAGTAAGAGAAAGAATCAGCAGGGGCTGGAAGCAAAGATCTAGAAATGACAGGAGGAAATGGAATTCTAAGCTAATAACAAGATCAGAAGGAAAAAAGAGGTACAAGGCAAGTTTAGAGAAGAAACCTGAAGCAACAAATACCACAGAACCTGGATCTCAAGACAAGCAAAATGTGGAATGATATGAAAGAGAAGATAATTGCAGCTGGTAAAGAAACAATGGGCACAGCAACAGTACAAATGAAGAATGTACAGTTGTTTGATGATGCCAAGATGGCGGATATTGAAGTCACCAGTGAACTACGCTCTAATTTGTTTTATCAAAGTGGACTTAACTCCAGTGTAAATGAGTGTGTAGGCTGTATAGAATTGAATAGCAAACTTAAATGTGCTCTGGATGAAATAAGTTCTCTGAACTTAATCATAAAGTTTTTATTGAATGAACTGAAGTCTGATTGTGCATCGGCAAATTCGGACATTGCCCTGTCTACCTTGTGCAAAAATACAGATAAAAAACATGAACATAGAGTGCCTATTCAAAAGAACTGGATGGAAGTAACTTCTAAACATCTTAGTAAACCAAATAATTTTAAGAATCCTGACAGTTTGATAGCTAATCAGCCTATTCCTACCTCAAATAGATATGCTCAATTAATTAACCTACAAGAGTCAGAAGAAAGTGTGAATAATACTACTGTATCAAACGAGCAGGGATTACTGCATGTTTCACAAAGGGTAAATCGGCAAATAGAAGTTATCAATAAGGAAACGAACTGTATTCATCACGTTCCTACTATACTTAATGGTAGAATTTACTCTGATGTAGCTAATAAATCAGGGAATTGTGAAATCAAAAGGATCGGTAATCAAGCTGTTGAGGTTTCTGTGAATAACTTTCCATCAACTGTGAACGTTCAGATTCAATCATCAACTAAACGTAGATCCAGGGTAGTAATTTTAGGCGACAGCCACTTAAAAGGATGTACTGAGAGGTTAGATAATCACCTTGGTGATAAGTTTAGAACAGTTGGGTGGATTAAACCAGGAGCACTAGCTGAGGAAATATTGGATAATCCAACAATGGACTTGGTGAATTTGAACAAATGTGATGTGATTGTGTTTAGTGCAGGTGCAAATGATGTGTATATGAATAATTCTAATGTGGCATTATTGAAAATCACAAAGTTCATACAGAACAACTGTAATACTAATATAATAATATTTGGTGCCCCACATAGATATGATTTGGTTGAGTATTCATGTGTGAATAGAGCAATTCAGGTATTCAATTGTAAACTAAAGAAAGTAGCTAACTCATTTAATTATGTCACTTTTCTGAAGTGTAACTATAATAGGGATTACTTCACAAAACATGGTATGCACCTTAATAGAAGAGGTAAAGGTCTGGTTTCTAAACAACTGGCCTCTGAAGTTTGGAAATTAACTACAATAGAAGCAACAGCTCCAATTAGCCTGGGGTGGAAAGTTGAACATGAACAAATGGTGTCAAGCAAGGTTGTAGATAATGAGACAGTGACGGTGGGTAATGATAATCCTATGGATGCACTGAAGATTGAAGTTGATAAGCAGGTTGTCAAAGATCAACATGAGATAGTGATCAGTGTCAATTCTGCTAATTCACTGAATATTGGGACAGTCACAAATGACATTAATGCTGTAATCCCAACTAAGTCAAGGAGGCTAAGAAGAGCTCCAATTACAAAAACTGATGATTTTTTATGGTAACACCGAGATAAGTTAGTATAGACAATGAATCTAACCTCAAAATATTTACTCAAAATATTAGAGGCTTGGGCAATAAAATTGATGAATTAGTTATTAGTTGGGGAAAAGATGCTCCTCATGTACTCTGTCTGTCTGAGCATAATTTATGAAGGGAAGTTATTCAGAATATAATTGTTGATGATTATAACTTGGGTGCATATTACTGTAGGAATTTCACCAAATGTGGCGGTGTATGTATATTTCTTCATAAATTGTATCAATTTATAAATGTGGACTTAAATAGTTACTGTAATAAAAAGGATATAGAAGTATGTGCAATAAGATTGGTACATAGTCCCTTACATATTTGCGTTTTATCAGTATATAGATCCCTGTCGGGAAATTTTGATACTTTCATAACAAAATTGGAAGAAATATTAAATCTATTATCTTTAAATCCAGTTAATTTAGTCATATGTGGAGATTTTAATGTAAATTTTATGACGGACAGTACCAAAAAATACCAAATTATCTCCCTCTTAGCGACGTATAACTTAGACTGCATAGTTAATTTTCCTACTCGAACAAATACTTACTCAGCATCAACAATTGATAACATATTTCTGGATAGAAGTAAGAATGAAAACTTTATTATTGAACCATACTACAATGGTTTATCCGATCATGACGCTCAAATGCTCACACTCCATACCCCCTCACATAAACCTTCTAAACTTGGACTGGCTAGAACTTGTAGGAAGTATGACGACTTCACTATAAATGAATTTAAATTGAACTTAAGCTATGAAAACTGGGAAAATGTTTTTGATTCCACTAGTGATAATGATGTAAATGTAATATTTAATAATTTCTTGAATACTTATTTAAGGATATTTTATTCTAGTTTTCCTCTATATAAATCTTTGGTTAGAAATAAGTCGAAAGGGTGGCTCACTAGAGGTATATTAATCTCATGTAGACACAAAAAGGATCTATATCTACTTTGTAAGACGTCTAATAACATTCTCTTGAAAAATGTTTATAAAAAATATTGTAAAATCTTGACCAGCACTATACAATTAGCAAAGAAATTACATTATAATGAATTAATATCTCAATCAGTAAATAAAACAAAGACAGCTTGGAATGTTATTAAATCTTTAACTAATAAACGAGCTAATAGTAATGAGGAGCTTATGCTGAACATTGATGGAAAACCAATCAAGAATCCTCAGACTCTTGCAGATTCTTTTAATTATTATTTCTCTAATGTTGTTGAAGAATCAGTCATTAATATAATTAAACAAGACAATAGTGACTTCAGTCAACATTCTTATATGCAGTACCTAGTCAATGCATTTCAGCAACCTTTTGCACCAATACATTTGAAGTCAGTAACTGAAAAATAAATTTATGAAATAAATAAGAGTTTGAAATGGAAAAACTCTTATGGGTATGACGAAGTACTGTCATGGATTGTAAAACTGAGTATCCCATTTATTTCATCTCCATTGATTTATATTTGTAATAAGATGTTATCCACAGGTACATTTCCTTCACGCCTAAAATTTTCTCAAGTTTCTCCGACATTTAAAAAAGGTAATAAAACTGAGTTGTCCGCTTACAGACCAGTATCTCTTTTAACATCTATTTCTAAAATCTTTGAAAAAGTCATTTATAACAGACTACTTCAACACACTAAAGAAAATAATATAATTGTTACTGATCAATATGGATTTAAAAAAAATAGCTCAACTGAATTGGCTATATTTAAATTAACAAATCAAATTCTATCACATATTAATAATAAATCCTCAGTTTGTGGTATCTTCTATGATTTAACAAAGGCATTTGATACTGTAAACCACGACATTTTAATATCTAAACTAGAGTACTATGGCATCGTCGGCAGAACCGGTGAACTAATTAAATCTTATTTAAGTAATCGGTACCAGAGAGTAACTATTAAAACTTCACAGGCTTCAAATTACATTTCAGCTTGGGAATTAGTTAAGCATGGGGTGCCCCAAGGGTCAATTCTTGGACCTCTGCTGTTTTCATTTTATATAAATGATTTACCTCAATTAGTAAAAGATATTGCTTTGCCAATACCTTTGCAGATGATACTAGCTTTATAACATCAAACTCTAACTCAATGCAGATGAACCGAGATGTCAGATTAGTTCTGGAAATAACACAAAAATGGTTTCATTCAAATATAATGCTATTAAATTATGATAAGACCAACTTTATGCAGTTTTCTTCAAACATCAGTTATCGATCTCCGGTTATCATAGAATCTACTGATCACATAATCAACTCAACTAACTCCACTAAATTTTAAGGTATTATAATAGAATCTTCATTAACATGGAAAAAACATATTGATCAGATAAATTCTAAGCTTAACTCATTAGGCTACATGGTTCGTTCCCTAAGACCTGTCTTATCATTGAAAATTATAAAACATTTATTTTTCTTATGGTCATTCAGGATTAAATTATGGTATCATATTCTGGGGTAATTCATCATATAGTAGAACTGTTTTCATAACACAGAAAAGAATTGTAAGAATTATCATGAAAGCTAAAGCAAGGGATTCTTGTCGGGCACTGTTTAGTAAACTTGGAATTTTAACTCTATATTCTCAATATATCTTTTCAACTCTTATGTTTGTCGTAAAGCATAAAGATATATTTACATTTAATGCTGAATTGTATAAAATAAATACCCGCCACAACTTGGATTTACATGTTCCTTCAGTGAATTTAACTAAAGTTCAAAAAGGAGTTTCTTATTCAGGCATTACCTTATTTAACTCCTTACCTCTCAATATCAAGAAAGTAGCACATAATACTAATAAATTTAAGCATGAGTTGAAAAAGTTTCTTATAGAAAACTCGTTTTACTCTTTTGAAGAGTATATTAATAGGGATAGTAAATATGATCTTGGTGCTTCCCAATAAATAAATTCATCACATATTTTAAATATAGTTGGTTAGTTCATGTACATTTCAACAACATGACTGTTGTTGACATGTGCAAAATTATATATAAAAACCTTGTATTTAAATTTTGTATTTTAGTATATGTTATCAGTTCTTTTATATATACTTTAGTCTATGTCAAGACAAATTCTATGTAATATGTTATTGTAATCTATTGACAAGTTCCATATCCAAAGGTCATGTACCATTGTGGATTGATGAATACAAATGAATGAATGAATGAATGAATGAGTGTAGAGAAATAATAGCCAAGAAGAACGAAGCTAGACGAAGGATGCTACAGAAAGAAACACGGGGTAGCTATGAGAAATACAAAGAATGGCAGAAGGATGCTAAGAAGGTCTGCAAAAAGAAAAAGAAAGAGCATCTACAGAAGAAACTTGAGGAAATCGAGCAGTTGAACAGACAGAATGAGAGAAGAAAATTTTACAAAGCAATGGACAAGATTAGGAAAGGCTACCACCCAAGACAAGAAGCATGTAGAGACAAAAATGGAAATGTGCTATGCAACAAAGAAGAAATAATGAATAGATGGGCAGAGCACTTTGTGGAGGTACTAAATAAAGAGCATCTCAACTGTAATGACCACAGAAATCTAGCTCTGGAATCAAATACTAAGGGAAGTGATGAGGATGAAAACTTGGAGATGCCTGCATATGAAGAAGTGGAAGAAAGTATTAAAAAACTAAAGAATAGAAGAGCACCAGGTGAAGATAACATCATACCTGAAATGATTAAATATGAAGGGAAATAACTGGCCAAAAAACTGCATGAATTAACATGTGCCATAGGGAAGGAAGAGGAGACGCCTGAAGATTGGGAAACTGGTATCATCTGCCCTATATTTAAAAAAGGTGATAAACTTGACTGCAACAACTATAGAGGCATTACACTACTGGACATAGCATATAAGGTATTTTCCAACATATTAAATGAAAGATTAAAGAAAATCACACAAAATTTACTTGGAGACTATCAGTGTGGATTCCATAAAAACAGAAGTACCACTGATCAAATATTTACAATCAGACAGATGATTGAAAAACACTATGAACACAATCAAGATCTGCACATGTTATTTGTGGATTTTAAACAAGCTTTTGATAGCATAGACAGACATAAACTGCACCAGGCCATGGAAGATATGAAGACCCCATATAAATTAATTAGGTTAGTCACGATGATGATGAAAAACACCAGAGCAAGGGTGAAGGTAACCAATAAACTGAGCAATAGTTTCACATTTAATGCAGGTGTCAGGCAGGGTGATGGACTCTCTACCACCGTGTTCATTCTTGCCTTACATTATGGAGTTCAGAAGATTGATCAGAGAGGTACAATCTTCACAAAACTTAGTCAGATCTGTGCATATGCCAGCGACATTGTGATTGTTGCAAGAACACAGAAAAAATTAACTGAAGTGTCCCTGGACTTAGAAGATGAAACAAGTAAACTAGGAATGGAAATAAATGAAAAGAAAACTAAATATATGGTTACATCCACCTATGAATATAGGAGAAATGTTGGAGATTTACAAATTGGAAACAAAACATTTGAAGCAGTCCAGAGCTTCCAATACCTGGGAAATATTACCAGTAACACTAATAATAATAATAAATGCATAAAAGAGAGAATCATGATGGGCAATAAGGCTTATTATGCAAATAGACAATTATTCAATAGTAGCCTCATATCAAGCAAGTTGCAGATATACCACACATTGGTACGTCCAGTGGTCACCTATGATTCAGAATCATGAACACTCACCATGGAAGAGGAAAGAGCATTAGCAGTATTTGAAAGGAAAATTTTGCGGAAAATATATGGACCAGTGAAAGAAAATGAATCGTGGAGAATTTGCAAGATGATGAATTAGAAGACATAATTAAAGGAGAGAATATTGTTAGGTTTATTAAATGTCAAAGAATACGATGGCTTGGTTATATAGAAAGAATGCAAGACACTGCAATCCCAAAAAAGATGCTGTATGGAAAGCTGTATGCAATGAGATGAAGAGGAAGACCAAAAATGAGCTGGCTGGATGATGTGTCCATGGACCTGAGAAAGACGGGTGTAAACGAATAGAGAGAGAGCAAGGAACCGAGAAGCTTGGAGGCGTATTGTAGAGGAGGCCATGGCCCACCCCATGCTGTAGCGCCATTTGGAGGTGGATTATGTATGTATACTGAATTTGTACCAGTTGCAGCGGTCTTAACACATTCTCACTTGTATCTGACCATTTAACCATTTTGTCTGTAACCTTTCATTCACAGTTTTATCTACACCTTTAACTATACTTTCACTGACTTTTCATTCAGAAGTTCACATTTCCTTCCAGATGTTTACTTTTGCTTGAAATATTTGTCAAGTGTGGTTTGTCTTGCTCTTTTTTCAAAAACATTTGCACTATACATCTTCAGATTCCATAGGCTTTGAACTACGTGCTCTCGGACATCTGCGTTACTTTGCAGAAAATGTTCATACTTTTCTAAGTGCTCCACGGCCTCGGAACATGTGGGAACAGATGGACAGTCATAAACCACTGGACCATCCATTTCAAGTTCATCTGGAATGGAACTGACATTATCACATAGCTCGTCTATATTGAACTCCCCATGTGATGGAAGGGCATCATCTGCTTGCACAAACTGTTCAAAAGTGGACCTGATATTTAGTTTCTCCTGGAGTTTAGGCCATTCATCACAGCTTCCTTCGTCATCACCATCTTCATTTTGTATTGCAGGTTCTGCATTTGTGATGAATCCTGCCTTCCTAAAGCAATTGGCAATATCTTTTCCAATCAAATTCCAGGCCATAGCAAGCATGGACACTGCATCAAGCAAAGACATTTTGTAGCTATCTTTATTGGAGTTAAGTCTTTGCAGCAATCTCAGAACAAAGCTTCTACGGAAATTCTGTTTTATGGCCTTGATGATACCCTGGTCCATAGGTTGCAACACTGATGTCATGTTTGCAGGAAAGAACTCCACTTGCACATTTTTAAAGTTCCTTACATCTTTTGGGTGAGCAGGACAGTGGTCTACAAATAGGAGTATTTTTCTAATCTTTGATGCCATTCTCCTGTCAAGAGACACCAGAAATTCTTGGAAGATCTCACATGTCATCCAGGCAGTCTTGTTGTGATGGTAGGTGCATGGCAAATCTTTGTGTTCCTGAAACATCATGGCTCTTTTGAGTTTCCTATTACAAGGAGTGGCAATTTCTCTGTGCCATCCAAGTTCGCACAAACAAGAACGGTGATCCTTTCTTTATTAACCTTTATGCCTTTGCAGCTTGCTCCTTTGAATGTGTATGTTTTGTCAGGCAGCATATTGTAGGACAGGCCAAATTCATCAGCACTGAAGATGTCCTTGGGACAATAGTCAGCCATGAGATGCAGAAGAATTGTGTCTTTCCAGGCTACCACTTCTTCTGGATTTACACTGTTTACCTCACCACAAACTTTTATGTACACAAGACCAGAACGTTTTTTAAACCTGTCTATCCAACCATTGGATGGTCTGAAGTCAATATTCAGTTTCGTTGCAATTTCTTCTGCCTTCCTTTTAAAATGGGTCCATCAACTATTAAGTTAAGTGCCCGTTTTTGTCAGAACCACTCCATAAGAATTGTTTCCACCTTTTCATACTTTGCTGTTTTTATTTTCTTTCTGTTCAGTTGTTCTGTTAGTGACTGTTCCGATAAATTACGTTTAAACAAGTTGTCGCAATCGATCACCCACTTATTTCGCGTCAAACCGCTGCCCCCAGCGACGTGCGACTACCCCCAACGCGTGCCTGAACTTCTTCAAATGTTATTAGCTGCCTTAGTTTCACCAAGTCCCACGCTGTTGCAGCGACAAAACGTTGCCAAACGCAGGCTCATGCAGGTCACGAAACAGCTAGGATCGTCTTCCGGCCAACCCATACAATTTTTCAGTTGTGACAAAGAGACCGAGTAGTGGGGAGTGACTCATTGCAGTCTCTGAATCGTGGAAGAAATACGACACCTCCACGACGGCCGTGAGGTTCCGTCATTCTGCCGTGTGAAACGTCGCGGAAGTGACCTTGACGCTGCGCCATTTGAACGCTGCGTTTTGGAAACAGAACGAATGGAAACTCGGGCAATTCCTTAAGATTTTGAAACAGAAAATGTATTAAACGGGTAAAAAATTGTTTCGTCGTGAAATTTGTTACTTCTTAGGCGGTAAATTTTCTTATGCGGGGATGTATTAAAAGGGTAACCTGTAATGTTAATGAAATGGGAAAATTTTGGTGCTTTTTTATCCTGACTTCTTAGGCGGGAAATTTTCTTAACCGGGGATGTCTTAAGCGAGTTTCACTGTACATGGACAGCTGCCCATCCCCAAACCATGGGCCCTAAAAAAAGCCGTTCTCAAGCTTCACCATTCACACTTGTCCACCTGCTGTCCTTAGAACTCACTCCCATTGGCTTCTTACTAGTCTCATCCTCCCTCCTCCCATAGCTCTGACTGGCCAGTTTTTCTCCAGCTCTCTCATATAACCAACATACTTTCTTCTCAAACACTTCAGCACTCATGTGATGCAGACTGTCACACTGAAGATGGAGGCAGTAAGTTCTTATGAAAGAGCAGAACACACGTAAACCCCATGGCCTATAAACCCAAAATATCACCAAATGATTAATAACCACCATGAAAACCTGAAAACCTACAATTTTTTCACACATCTTTGAAAATCCCTATTACTTTATAGTTTCCAGCTCATCGGAACCGATTTAAATATTAAAATAAAAAATACAGAAGCAGTTGAAGTTACTCTCTTTCCCTCCAATTACAGAGTAGTCATGCCATTTGTTAAATATTTGATCTATGAACTGTGGTTACTTGACCTGCACATACAATCTCCCTTATATAATACTGTCCATTTCACCCCTTACCATAGGTTCTGAACTTTCTCCTCCAGGTCAGCACTCAGGTCAGTGTCTTTCAGATTTTCAAACTGGAAACACCTATATTTTGGTCCAGATATTTTACCAAAATCAATTTAACTGCATCACATTTCCTTCCACAGTGAAAGACAGCCCCCCTGCCATCCAGCAGCACTAACTTTCACATTTTGTAGTGAATACTAAATACATTTGTGTTCCCACTTTGAGTGCGGCCCTGCCTTTTAGAGACTGATTTTCAATCTGCTAGAACATATTTCTTACTTCCCTTTAGCTGATCATACCTTCCAACATCCTGTTTTCTATCATTATTATTAATTACTTGTTTGTCTTACTTATCTTCCACAATTTATATTAGATTCTCTTAAGAATGGACAATAGAGTCAAGTATTATGTGAAATATTCTTACACTCATTCACGTATGTGTGGTCGGCTTTGAAAAAATAAATGAAAATCAGCCACTGGAAGAGGATTTATGCCCAACTCAAGAAATGTACAATGAGTTAAAATATACAGAAAAGCAGTTACTGTTGCCCATGTTCTTCAAAAGAAAACAGCAAGAGTCTGCACCATCAACTTCTAGATGAGTCACAAGATGCTCCATTTTATTTTTATTAAATTCCATCTCATTTTGTATACTGTACATTACTCTCTGTGCTGTGTTACTGTTTTCAGACTGTGTTCCTCATAAAATTACTTAACTACACACACACACACACACATACACTATTGATTTTACATGTTTAAGGGAGGTGAACAGGAGGATCTAAGAGAGTGTTCTGATTATATATACTTTGGGGTATATGCACTCTGTCAGGAACCTAATTATCATGTCAAACATAACTCTACTGTTCTTTTTTGGTTTATACCATTCTGAAAGTTTATTTTGTTGTGCTGCAAGCACTATCATTCTTCTGATCCATTTCTGGCCTACTTAAAAGCTGCCTTCAGGCCCACAGATTTTGCACCAATCTAGAAGGCACTTCAAAATTCTAGGTGCCATAAGGGTGACATGAAGCAAGTTACATAATGGGGAACCACAAATATTGGGTAGGACAATACAAAATTTAGTTGCCCAGAATTTGTGCACTCTTGCCCAAGGGTGGCTATATTCATTCATCTGTAGTCAGTCTTATTACAGGTCCACAGCCTCTTCCAAAGCGATCCTTCACAGAGTGCAATCTAGTGATTCTGCTTCCATTTTCAATATTCTCTCATTTCCTTAAGGTTATCCGGTAGGTGCATATGTTTTCTTCCTCGTTTTCCCCCCGACTTCTATCCTTCCTTCAATAACATGTTTTAGAAGGCACTTCCTATGCAACACATCACAAATGCAGTTAGCCTGCCTTCTTTTTATTGTACGTAGGATATTCCTTTCCTCCTTGACTCCACGTAATACTTCATTTTTCACGTGACCGGTCCAATTGATCTTTTCTATCCTTCTCCAGCAACACATTTCAAAACTTTCCAGGCATTTCTGATCTACTTTCTGAAGTGTCCAAGTTTCAGGACCATACAAAGCTATGTTTGAAATACAGAACTTTAGTAGCTTCTTGCTTAAGTGTAAGTCCAATTTACTGGTGAAAAAGAGTCTTATTCTTGTCGAATGCTGCTTTTGCCATGGCAATCCTGGATTTAATTTCATGTGTTAATCTTGCATCATTTGTTATCATGCTACCCAAAAACTTGAAATATTTCACATTCTCCATTTGCTTTTGATCTCTTATATCCGTACTGGGAATGGTTCCCTTGAGATGGTGGATATATACTGATCATATACAAAATGAGCAACGAGTTGGACATATCTGAGTAATGGCCATGGAGAAATCAATTGTCTGTCACTATGCTGAAGACATTTGCGTATGTATCCTAGACAAAGAGGAAAGAAAGACCACGAAAGGCATGAAGTTGGAAAACACCATGAGAACCAAATGATGAAATGCAGCAAGAGACAAGAGAGACAAATATCATATTGTAGCAAATAGAACAGTCTACGTAATTTTAACATCATTCTCTAAAAACACACAATATAATTACAGAACATACTGAATCAGGCTTACTTGCCTACGCTCTTGTCACATTCATCTGTAAAACTGTCTCCATGCATCAAAGCAAAGTTATGTAGTACACACGCTGCCACAACTACTTTACTGGCTAGCTCAGTACGAGACACATCAATAAACCTCAGTCTCTGAAACCTTCTTTTCAGCACTTCAAAAGCTTGTTCTACCACAGATGTGGCTGTCTGATGGAGTATGTTGAATTTCAATTCTTGCTTTGTAAGTGGACGTCCACTGGCACTTGAGCTGTACGGAGTCAGCAACGTTGACAACTGTGGGTAATCAGAGCTGCCAAGGATATGTTTATGGGGCTCAATTAAAGGATCTGTGTGACTTGACAGGCGAGTATACAGAGGACTACCAATAAGGACCCTCAACTTGCTCGTCTGTCCAGGAAATCCAGCACACACATCACGAAACAGTAGTTTGTCATCACAGACTGCCTGCAAGATAACAGTGTACTGTCCAGTTTGTTCATTTTTAAATCTTGCTGCTTCTTCTTGTGACTCTGGTTCTCGTATCTCAACATGGCAAGCACCAATCACACCAATAACACCTGGGAAACCATATTTATTTTCAAATGAGACTGATATTTCATCACACTCATTAGGGTCTGGCCACTGGACATACTTTCCAGCCAAGATTGTTAGTTCACTACAAATATGATGGAATATTCGATAAACTGTTCCTTTGCTGACTTCAAATAATTTCGCTGCAGCCATGTAGGACTGACTGTTACCCATGAGCCAAACAGTTAATAGCACTTTTTTTTCAACAGGAACTAGTGGATGGACTGCTTCAGGTGATACTGTTAACCTCTTTCCAACAATACGAGTCAAACTCTGGAAAAGAATACGTACATATATATAAATATTATAGGTAGATAGCCATAAAAAAACCGCTGTTCTGTGATATTCGGTTCTACTGCACAATACAGGGCTGTGGAGTTGGTACACAAAACTTCGACTCCAACCCTCAATTTTTAAAATTCCGACTCTGACTCCTTCGTAAAATCTCAGTATGTATTAATAACGGTAAACCTATACGACATTTCATCAACACCACGTGAATCATCATGCTACTTTTTAGACTTATAACCTATTTTTAAATATAAGTCTAATGGTTATTTTAGCTACCAGGGCTCTGAATTTGGACAATCCTGTTAAGATTTTAAATTGAGGTCGGAGTCTGAGTCGGTAAAAATGTACCGACTCCGACTCCAACTCCACCTAAAATTCCATCTGACTCCGACTCTGCGACTCCAACTCCGACTGCACAGCCCTGGCAGAATATGCACTTTATTGCACTCTAAAAAATTGTGACACAGCATACACAACAGATTACACCATTTTCAACCATAAAAGGAATCCATATGTTGTGTCATTATTTTATCTGAGAACTATCGGTTGTCACTTCCTCTTGGCTACTCTATCTTATAACAATGGGAATCTTATTAATGAAGCCTACCCAGTTGAACCCCTACATGCATGGTGGAGTAGCAGGGGAAGAGATTAATGATTGATAGTGTCTAACTAAATACAAGGCTGAAGCCTTTCAGTCCATGGTTATGTAGCAGTTGTTGTGAATTACAAACAGCCAAAATGGCAGTCAGAGGTACCTACACTTCATCTTGACCACTGCTGAAAAAAACTACCTGTCAGTTAACTCACAGCAGCACCATTTATTCTAACAAGCTCTTTCCAGTTTGTGATTCCAGTGAAATCTTGACTACAAAAGTCCCTTAATAACTTTTATGTATAAGGATGCATAAATGGAAGGGTTAACTATAGAAACCATGCTTTTTAGATAGTACACAATGGTATAGCATATAAATACCTTTATTGACTCTGATGTATTCGATTAATATTCTGAATTCAGGACTCATAAAAAATAAACCTTATATGTTGTTTTTACTTCAACAATATTATCACAATACAAAACAACAGTAACAACTAAGTTTAATACAAAGATGATAGGCATTTTAAATTTAACCTGTGATCAAGGACTGAGCACCAGCAACTTTTTTTTCTGTCAAGGATGAATACGAGCACTTTTTTGTTTTACATGGCACTGGTGGAAACAATTGCTAGAAGTGGGAAGTGTCAAATTGTACCTTTGATATGCCCATGGGCATTTTTACAGGTGGACAAATAGTGCCATAAAAAATTTCATCAGTCACAGTTTTATGCAACATCATAAAGTAAATGGAAACAACATTCAAAGACTGAGCTCTGACCGAACATCCCCCTTCCCCCACCTTAAAAGTAATAATAAAATACAACCACAGAGAAACAAGGAAAGCTGTCACCCAGTTTTGGAACAGTTGTAGGACTAAGGCAAGGCGATGCATTATCCACACTATTACTTAATGTGTATGGAGAAAGCTATATGGAATGTGAAAACAAATCCAGGAGGAACAATATTTAATAGGCCAAGGCAGAGCCTTTCACATGCAGATGATGTGGCAGTTCTGCGACATGCAGTGAAATATGTTGCAGGAACAGCAGAAGATATGACAACTGTAGCATTACAGATTGGCTTGAGCATAAATGTATCCAAAACCAAATATATGGTTAGTAGCAAGAAAAAGAAAAATGAACCACAAGAAATTGTAATAAATTGGCAGAAATATGAAAGTGTAGAAATGTTTAAACATTGATAACAAACATAAATGAGGCTGAAACAGAAGTAAAACTGAGAATCATTGCTGGTAATAAATATTAGCATTCACTAGGCCAAATATTACAGAAAAAATATACAATACACTCATAAAGAGTATATCTCTGTAAAACAATAATAATACCAACTGTAGCCTATCATGCCGTATCACAGACCATAATGAATTTAATAGAAAGACCATTAATGATGTGGAAAAGGAAAATCCTGTGAAAAATATATGTGCTAACATATAAAAATCGTTACTGGAGAATAAAACTGAATCAAGAGATTTATAATAAATTTAAATCTCCAAATGTTGTAACTGTAATCCAACTAGGTACATTGGAATGGCTTGGGCATGTTGTATGAATGGATGGTGACAGGACAATGAAGAAGTTACTGGCAGGCAAACCAGGACGAGGGGAAAAAACATTAAGACCCACATCAAGCTGGATAGATGATGTTGAATTGGACTTGAGGAATATGGGTGTAAAAAGATGAAAAACAAGAGCTTTGGCAAGAACACAATGGGAATCAGTTGTGAGGGAGGAGAAGGCCAAACTTATATGGCTGTAATGCAGAAGAATTTGCTATGTGTAAGGCCTTATCATAATCATCCTTCCAAGTGCACAGGCTCTTGTGCCTCATGTATATTACAATTTTTTCTGGTTTCTTAACATGTTCTTTTTCTGGTTTTCTTCTTTAGAAGTGCAATCCTTTATGTAGTCACACAAAACAAAACTGAGATGCCACCTTACTTCTAATACTTCTCTCAATTAGCCCAGCATAACTCTTTTCATTTAAAGGCTATAGTGACACACCAGACTTCATTGGTAATCCCATGAATTGCATATTTTATATTTGCTGCACATTCTAATAATATTATCAGTTTGTCCCCATTTTCCCACATTTCCAAACAATTCTGTGAGCTGAATTACAGAAATGATTACCGATATTACACTACATGGATGATAGTTGAACTATGAAGACCCAAAGTGATTCAGTTAAACAGAACTAACCTAACACAAAAGTATGACAAATAACAACCTAACCTACATTAATACTTGTTGGAGGTCACTTGCAATAAAACCAAAGCAATATGCATTGGGTTATGCAGTGCCAGCATCATCATACTACAATGTATATACCTTGCCCACGCATGTATAAAGCACTAACTAACTAACTAACTAACTAACTAACTAACTAACTAACTAACTGACTGACTGACTGACTAACTAACCAACCAACCAACCAACCAACCAACCAACTAACCAACTAACCAACCAACCAACCAACCAACCAACCAACTCCATGGAGCATAGGCCTTCTTGAGAAGTTAACAGTTTCTCAGCTAGTCAAGAAATTCCCCGCATTTTATGGAACCTGGAGATTCATTACCGCATTCACAAGAGCCCGCCACCTGTCCCTATCCTGAGCCAGCTCAAACTAGTCCATGCCCCCATCCCACGTCTTGAAGATCCATTTTAATATTATCCTTCCATCTACACCTGGGTCTCCCAAGTGGTCGCCTTCCCTCAGGTCTCCCCACCAAAATCCTGTATGCACCTCTCTTTTCCCCCCACACATGCTATATGCCCTGCCCATCTCATTCTTCTCGATTTGATTACCTGAATAGTATATGGTGATGAGTACAGGTCATTAAGTTCCTTGTTATGTAGTCTTCTCCACTCCCCTGTCGCCTCGTCCCTCTTAGGCCCAAATATCCTCCTCACCACCCTATTCTTGAATCGCCTCAGTCTTTGTTCCTCCCTCAGTGTAAGAGACCAAGTTCCACACTCATACAAAACAGCAGGTAAAATTATACTTCTGTATACCCTAATCTTTGTGTTTTTGGATAGCAACCTGGAAGACAAAAAGATTCTGCACCGAATGATAGCAAGCATTCCCAGACTTCAATCTGCTTTTAATTTCTTTGTGAATGGAGTTTTGATTCGTTAGGGTTGTTCCCAAACATTTGAATTCTTCCACCCTTTCGAAGGATTTACTATCTATCTTTAAGTTGTGATTTTGTCCTGCATTCTGATTGCGAGACATGATCATGTACTTAGTTTTCTCAGCATTTACTTCTAGACCAATCTCCTTACTAGCAATTACTAAATCTTCTGCATTTTTCTTTACACTATGTATGCTTCCACCCAATATATTAACATCATCAGCATAAACCAGAAGCTGATGTGTACCATTCAATTTCAAGCCCTCCTGGTTTGCCTGAACCCTCCTAATGGCATATTCTAAAGCAAAGTTGAAAAGCAATGGCGACAGAGCATCTCCTTGTTCCAAGCCATTCTTAATAGGAAACGTGTCAGACAGATGTGTGGCTACACAAACTCTGCTATAGGTTTCACTTAGACACATTTTTATTAACCTTTCTAGTTTAATGGGGATACCAAACTCAATGAGAATATTATACAAGACCTCCCTCCTAACTGAATCATAGGCTTTCTTGAAGTCTATAAATAGCAGATGCACTGCCTCATTGTATTCCCATTTTTTCTCAAGTATTTGATGAATGGTGAATATATGACCAGTAGTTGACCTGTTACGTCAAAATCCACACTGATGATCCACAATAATTTCCTCTTAATATGGCATTAACCTTCACAAAAGAATGTTGGATAGAATTTTGTACGTTGTTGACAAAAGTGATATGCCCCAATAATTACTACAGTCTGTTTTATCACCCTTCATAGGCACAATGACCGACTTCTTCCTTTCCTCAGGCAATTCCTCCTTATTCCAAACAGAAATAATAAGTTTATGGATCTCAGACCAAATTATCCTAACCCCTGCTTTAATCAATTCTGCTGGAATCTGATCAACACCTGGTGATTTGTGTCTTTTTAGCTTTTCAATAGCCATTTCAACCTCAAAGGCACTGGGCTCATGCACCAGTGGCTCTGCCGTATGTACTTCAGTCTGCCTAACATCATTAACCCTGTGTACATTCAAGAGCTGGGAGAAATGATTCCTCCACCTAGTCAAAATACTGTGGGAGTCTGCAACCAGGTCACCCTTCTCATCCTTTACTACATTAGTTCTAGGCTGGTACCCCTTCTTAAAGTCATTGATACCCCTGTACAAGTCTCTGATATTTTCATTATTGTTGGTTTCATGTTCATTAATTTTAGCTTTCAAATATTCCTTCTTTTTGTTCCTGAAATGTCTACTAGCTTCATGTCTTATGTTGTTCAGATTATCTCCATTACTTTGGTTTGGATTCTGTAAACACTGAATTTTAGCTTGCTTCCTTTTATCTAAAAATTGTGCACATTCTGCATCAAATCATGGTTTATGCTGCTTGTGTTCAGGCAGCCCTAGACTCTCTTGCGCTGAGATTTTGAAATTATCTTTAACGTTTTCCCAAGCCCTATTTATGTCTTCACTAACATTTAAGTTTTCCAAAGCTGCAAACCTGTTTGAGATCTTAAGCTGATAAAGCTGATAAGCTGTATAAATCACTGCGAGATTGAATAGCAAAACAATCGGCGGATCGACGACCGCTAGACGCCTCTTTAACTAGAATTCAAGACTACAGATTATCATACTTGTATAGTACTTCTGTTCATCCTGAAATGCATTTTGAAGTCCGCGTCTCTGCATGTCATAAGTGATTCGTAATTTAAACTTGGGTTTTGCCGCCGTGCAGCGTTCTCCCGAATGTTGTTTTCTGTGCTGTTCTCTGCGGCAAGGAATGATGCTAAAATGTGATGTCGAGTTGCCCCCACTTCATATTTCATAAAATTATAGACATGGTTCGTGACCGGCTTAGACAGTTCTGTCACGGCAAAATTTAAGAGAGCCTTCTTCACATCCTCCACACCAGCACCCATATTTGACCTATGACACGCTCTAAACCACACATCTCTAAACTCTGCTATGAAGTTCTCATCCATGCGATACTCCATCAGAGGCAACCGTAATCATGGTACCCAACCACACTAACAAGTTTCCCCCGATATGTACGAAAGTCTGCCTGTGTCTTCGGCTTGAACTCTACAGATTGTGAGGTAGATGGCACTGACGTGGTCGTGTTGCAGGCTGGGAACCGTAGTTCGTGATTTTGCTGCTATTATGCAGCACCAATACAACAACGGGAAGTATTGTACGGTGTCAGCGATACGAACGGTTTGTGTGACGATCAGTGACAGACTCTCCAGTGACCGCTGCTGACAGCCGTGACAGCTGTTGCGTGATGGTGGTTTAGTTTTGAATGTGTTGTACATTGTCTGTTGTGATTGTTATTATTATTGTTATTATTTAGAAATATCGTGTTTAAATGTGCTGAAAATGCAATATGAAGTGATTATGTGGTGCTGAAATCGAATTGTGTGCATGGTATTCAACTTGAGAAAGTGACAACATGAATACTGTCACTACCAGCGTGCGCAGAGAAGAATGAAAAGTAAGAAATTATCTTCGCTTTTTTGACGATTAATTCTGTATGTCTTATAACACATCTCGGAAGGCACATGTAATAATCATGTTGTGTATGTGTATTTTTTTTGTATCGGAGTCAGTAAAAGGTTGAAATACGTATTACAGATAAAAAACTGAAATTAAAGACGGTAATTTGCTTACTGGCAAGGATGAAGAAGGATATACTGGTTTTTAGCATTAGGAAGGACTGAGCAAAAGGTTCAGAAGTGTCATTTGTAACTCCAGCAAACGAAGGATGGGGGAATTTGAACCTTAACGTTCTGGATAGAGGAGCGAAATTATTAAGGCGAACAGTGAGCCATCACACGGAATATTCACTCATAAGTGGGGAAATTGGGTGCTAATTGAGTTATAATGGTCTTGATTTCAAGCAACTCGTTATGTTTGAGTGGAGGGCAATGGGCTGACAGGCGCAGAATTCATGTGCTTTTGTGAACATAGCCTGATTAATTGCCAGATTCATAAAACCAGAACATCATGTAGTGTGCCACAGCACATGTGCTAGGGACTTGTTGAATAATTCATAGATCCTCAGGATATTAAGGAACCTTTGGTTGTATCTCTGGTTCACCCCTTTTTCATTTCACAGATTCAAGAATACTGTGCCCAGAAAAGAAACATGTTTTACCCTTGGTTTCTTTGTACTTAGAATTTTACCTATATTCATATTTATGTAATGCTGTGCTTTAATGAGGAGCATATATGATGTAGTTTTGAATCCAGATCATCACTGGGGCATACAGTTATGGAACACGTGTCTGATTTTTTATATCCTTTTTGTGTACAAACATTTTGTGCAAATAGTGCCAAATCGTATTCGTATGTTCACCTAATGCTGATGCACTGTGTATGGTGATTGGACTTGTTTGTCCTTGCAGGGATAAGCCAAGCAGTAATAACTTCCCAGCACTGACAAACACAGCATAGTTGTCACTGGTGCATGAAGACTTACATAATTGTTTCTTTAGCCAATTAGTCATTCACTTGAAGGATACTCATAAAGGTATTAAGCACTGCAATAAGTAATTAACTCCTCAGTATATGGTCTTATTTGAAAAAAGGAATTGTAGTTGCATAGCTGATACTGAACAAGTTGAATCCACCTAGTCACACCCATTTTCAGAAAGAACCTTTTTTACATGTTCCTGCATCTATGTGTAGGTCTGTCAAGTGGGCTGGTCCCTTGAGTTTGTCTGACAAGTTTTTCAGTCTGTAAATAGTAACTGTATAATATTTCATGTATTAAACATGATGCAGGAAATTTTGCAGAAGGACCAATAAACATTACAGAAATTCTCAAGACTGACAGATACAGGTTTGCCATATTTATAGATCAGTACAGTTACTTAGTTATGCATCATTAACAAAGGCAGAATCAGGTACTTAGCTGATAATGAATTTTATCCTTCACTGGTAGTGTACTTGGATGACATTTGCTTTTTGAAGAGGAGATTGAGCAATTTAAGGGATAATTTGCAGATTAAGAGAAGTAGGATGTCAGTTGAAATTACAAGAATCTACAAGAAAACATTTTTGAACTTTAGGAAGGTTGTAGCTTGTGTCGTCTACTAATTCTCCTCTTCCTCCTCCACCTCTTTCTCTTTCTCCTTCTCGTGTTCTTATGTTAGATCACATGGAGCTGTTCCAGTATTGGAATTAAAATTCCTAGGAGCGGTCTTCTGAGCTCCGTGATGTTTCTGTACCTCATTCTTGCAGGTTTGTTTATTCATATTGGAGTTGCTCATTTGTCATGTTTGCTGCTGCTTATTTCTACTTTCCTTGATTTCTCAGAAGTTGTTCCCAGGAGTCACATTTTATTTGTCTTGCTTTTGTTTCTTATGTCTGTTAATGAAAAATTTTTACATTTATGGATAGCCATGAGTCTACCAAAGTTTAATTTCATGGTCATTGTGGTTTTTATGTCAAAGTTCCATGAATCGTGCCACATAATAATATGTGAAATATGTTTAATTACGTATATTTTAATGTACTCACTCAGCACGTGAGAAACAGCTGAGAGACGACTGATGTCACAGTCCAGAATATCTGGAGTGTGAAAATACTCATATTAGCATGTCCATGAAGTTAATTGAAAATTTAATTTAAAAAAATGTTTCTATGAGGAAGCACATTGTACAGTCAATTAATTTCCTGTGTAGCAGATGCGAAAATGACACAGTGAGCAGTTTCATTATTTATACTTATAAACCCTAGTGTAAGGATGATCAGTAACATGGAGTAGGCTTCAGATTACATAAAAGCAGGGAATTTTTTGATTAGCTGAGAAACTATGAGCTTTTTAATTAAGGCTGTGCACTGTAGAGTTAGCCAGTGGCAAGTGTGTTAGAGGACATATGCGTAGGATTGGGGAAACGAAGAATGTGTGTAGAATTATGGCTGAGATACCTATGGAAAATTACTGCATGGAAGGCAGAGAAGTTGGTAGGATAAAATTAAGGTATATTTTAGGGAAAGGGGTTTTGAGTGCAGGAGCTGGCTTGATTGCCTCAAGATCATATCCAGTAGCAGATTTTGGCAGTTCTGAACCTTTGTGTTCTCAACCAGGATGTGCTTTAATTGTAGTAGGAGGCAGTGTGATACTCTCATCCTTGTGAAGAGTGCAATTTGTGTATACATTTGTGATATCCATATATGTTTGTTTAGGCTCTGAATGAGGAGTTACTGGGTTGCCCATGTTGCTGCAGCCAAATTGGCATGATGTCATACCTGCCGCAGTCACAGCGGACCAGGCTGCTATTCGCCCAACCCCAAGGGAACTGGAGGAACTCCAGCAGAATCTCAAATCTGGGTGGACTGTTCATGTTGCACAGGATGGGAGACTATACTACTGCAAGTGAGCTATTTCAAATTTAGAGGTGGATTGGATGTAGTCCTAGGAAACATTCAACGTTTCTCTCTTACATTGGAAGATTTTCACTAAATGTACTGCATGCTGTGCATTATGGATGTTCATGTTCTGCTATGTATGCAGGGCTGGCTCTAGGCACCAGCAAAGCAACCACATGCCTGGGGCAGCACATTTCCAGGGGGTCATTGTAGCCATTTTTTTTTCACAAAACTCCACTGACAATTTAAAATAAAATTTCTTGGTTATATTTTTCTAAATTTTGAGGTGTCCGAAAAAAAGTTGGTGCAGAAATGCAGGCAAGTGTGGGTAAAAACCGAGACGAAAAGAGGGGAGTGGGGCGGCCAAACGTTTGTTTGGCTGGGGCGGCAGAAAACATAGAGCCGGTACTACGTGTGTGTGTGTTGTAATATAAATTCTGGTTTTGAGGAATTCGGCAGAAAAACAATGTAACCGCTCGTATTCTACTAGTGACATCTATGATCGACATAGATGCACCCAGGATTTTGTTTTGGGGGGAGGGGTAGTTGACCCTGAGGCTGTGCGTAATTTGTAGGTGATTTTAACAACTATGGTATGAAAATAATGTCAAAATCTCCGAGCCGTTATCTAGTTAGGTTATGGGGAAAAATCGAAACTTAAAAAGAAAAAAATCCACATATTATTAGGTTTTTAATATATTTTTCAGTATTCCAGCGTACTAGTCATCAGCCGATATCGGTTGCTGATTTAGGCTGAAGCGTAAATCACCTAAAACCTCTGATATCATCGTGTCTACAAAATCTGTTTTTTAAATTTCGCTTTGGGTGGGGAGCATGCAGCCCGGTAGCCCCACCCCAATTGGGTGCGCCAATGGTAATCGATGTAATGATGGTCCTTTGCAGGAATTCATGCATTACTTGTTGCTGGATTGAATGGTGGGTGGTGGGGTTTTAGGATGGTTAGCTGGTTCCTTCGTCAAGACGAGTTCTACCCAGGGAAATGTTAGGTTGGCCTTCACGAGTAGGTACATCGAGAGGTGGCATGACAAGACGTTTACAGCAACTGAATTTTCTTGAACTGTTCCAGTTTGTTCCATAGTATTGCCTGCTACACTTGCTGAAGTCACTTGTGCTAATCCGTTAACACTATTTATGTATTTATTTATTTATTGCATCCATGGCTTCCAAGGGGCTGTTGTCGGTTTGATTATTAACACAGCGCACACTAATGTGATCGTACTTAAATGCAGGCGGTTAATTAGCAAATGCCCGGATCCGATAATCACTAGTTCTTTCTTACTCAAGTTAATCAACAGTGCTTATGCACTGTTGATTAACTCACATTAATTTTTTGTAGGTAATCTTTAAAGCAGCAATATGTAAATTCCTAAATCCGAAGCTGGTGGATATAAGTCTCTATAATTCGTCGCAGAACACTGAAAGTTCATGTCTCCTTCCGTACCAAAGCTGAAGAGAGTCCTCGTTTGACGAAACTGAACGAGCTTCGCTCCGCGATGATTCTGCTTCTGTGCAAATTCCAAACCAAATTTAAAACATCGAATGGGTGGTCACGTTGGCAGTTTTCTGCTTTCCGAATGGTCACTCACCGCTTCAGCGTACCTAAATTTTATTGGTGAGGCCAACTCACAGACCAGGCCTTGAGATATTTTTTCTCGGGGGGGGGGGGGGGGGGCGGGGGGTGAGCGGTGGCCCGAGTGGCAACTCCTGCAGGAGTATCACAACTTACAGCCGTGAAGCTGTGAATCTGTGACTTCTGGTAGCACGGAAACCAAGCTGCCCAAATGATGATTGTAAACGTGGAAACTGCTGCGAAGAGTGAGAAGTTGCCTTTTAGATTAAACTTTTGCCGCGCCCCTCATCGACAATCGCCCGGTTGGTGATACTGAATGTTATAAAGAATATTCACTTAGGAATAATCTTAAGGTGATCTGATTCGAACCGGGACTGGCCCTGCTACAACAGTGTAAATAAATTTGTGTCCTTGACAGCAAATCGAGTTTTTACTCTAAACAGCATTACATCTTAATGCTTACAAGTTTCAAAGCAATAACACACACGTAGGCCATGTGACAACTTTTGCTTGAGTAGAAATGTCTGTTGATTCGACAAGGTTAATCATAAATCACGAACTTTTTAAACTGTTTGATAGCATATTATTTTTGACCTATTTAAATAAATCGTCAGTAATTTTCAACATTTCCTTAATGCCATATGGTAGGGGCGCCATTGTCATTCCATTATTTCAGTTATTTAAGTTGCCACCATACATAAGAACTAATCGGAGTATGACTGTTTTTATTTTCTCTTTATTATAGTATTGACAAAAATAAGTTATTTAGCTCTTTCTGTGAACCACTTTTGAGTTTGACTACTGTCTAATGATTTCAGTATTGAAACTCTGTAGATTTGAAATTGCAGGAACACATTCACTGCACCATATGAGTACCTGCTTAAATGTCTGGTTCATGAGCTGGATAAATGTTTTTCCACTAATTTACAGATCATGCTCTGCTTGTCCTACGTGACAAGAATACAAGGAAGCTTCACGTAGTTTGCTTGCAGAGCATGTGGTTCACTTTGCTGTATTACAGAGACCGAATGCTTGAGTCTTCGTTTGGTTGTAAAAATAGACCTGCTGTTTCAAGTGCAGAGGTTACATAATGCTAAACAGGCAGCACGTTTTAATTGTGTAATATCTTGCTTCATATTCGGGAGGTTGTATGTTCAAATCCCAGCTTGGAGATTGCGTATTCTGACGTTTTTGTGGGTTTCCTCTGTTCCTTTCAGAGGAAAAATTGTGGATAACATAGTTGGTGTAATGACTAGGCTATAGGCTGGACTTCCAAGGAATCGTGGTTCGACTTCTGGCAGGGAAAAGAGACTTTCCTTTTCTCCATAGCATCCAGCCCGGGTCTGGTGCCCATCCAACCTTCTTCTTCAGCGGGTAATGGGGCGCTTTCCCCGGGGATCAAAGCGGCCACTTCGTGAAACTGACCATTCACGTCCATTTGGTTCCGGGGTTAAGAACGCTTGGAAGTGCAGTTACTGTCCCTCAAACGTCTTCTTGTTGGCCACAAAGACAGTAATACCTTTACGTTTACCCTCCAGGCCAGTGGCCAGTGGCAGGATAGCGCGTCAAATTAAGTCACGACTGCCTTTCACATCCTTTGCAGTTTATTATTTAATTACACTTTATATGCCACAATGCGAGCTATTGGAACCGTTAGTAAATCCATTATTGACTGGACATGCTGGCTGTATAGTGACTAAGCTATCGACTGGGTGACCAAGGAATCGGGCATCAGTTTCCAGCGAGGACACGGATTTTTCTGTTCGCCACATTGTCCAGACCGACTGTGGGTAAAGCGGTCGGGGCGTGAAGCTGATAACTTGTCTCTGTCTAGTGCTGAGGTTAAGAACGGTATGGTGCTTGATTAAGTACGGGCGCAACTTTTGTTTACTATGTGGGTGCGAGCACTCCTAGAAGATGTAGTTACTGTCAGGGTCTGATGGCATTAATCACCAGACAACTTTACTTTGCTTTGTGGGTGCGTGAGTGCTCATGATGTAGTTACTTTCGGTGCCTGATAGTATTAATCACCAGACAACCTCAACATGCACACTGAGCGTTTACATGTTGGGGACGCATAAAAGGGACGAAAAGGGATCGGGAGAAAGGAGGGTAGGAGATAAGGAACGTTTGTAAGAGGCTGTGTGTTGACTTATCAATGGTTCCTTTCCTCTGGTAAATGAAAATAAAACAAGAATTGGGAAAATGGTCATTAGTTACGAATTTGGAGGGATGCGATTGTAGGCTATTTGTGCGTACTGTCCTGTCATACGCGTGGTGATAATGAGGAATTTACACAGAAATATGTGAGATTAGCCAATAGGTAGACTGAAATTAGAATCTGATACCTTCCGAATGCGAGTTTAGATTTTTTGCGTGTATACGAAAACACACGGAAGCATGGCGGTAAGTAACGTTTGTTTCTAGTCTCTTCAATGGACGAAGGAGACGTGCTGCACAGTATCTCGTACGGTAATTAGGTGTGCCTGAAATAGATTTGTGCATGCGGTGAACGAACGTCAGGATCACTGAAGGATAGAAAGTAGTATTTCGGAAAACTTTTCAGTCTAATCTGAAGCCACTTTCATTTTCATTATCAAGGACACAACAGTGTTTGCGAGACCACCCACCACTGCTGGCGGCAGCTGGCAAGTTGCCTTTTAAATATTTTTTGTGGTACTTATGCATAGATCCGGTTTTGAAATGTGTGTGAGTCGAGTGGAGGCAACCGTAATAGCAGACCCCTGGACCAGAAATAGTCCATCAGTCTGTCTCTGCGCTTCTCAGGGTTGCCCAGACGATTACATGCTTTGGTGATGGGCGTGGCATATCGTATAAAATCGTGCCCGTTGTACGATCCGCACCACCTGGAACATTAATCGATCGGGCACAGTTATTATTATTATTATTATTATTATTATTATTATTATTATTATTGTTATTATTCCACAGGGTACAGCCTGTGACCTCTCCACTCGGTTAATGCAAACATGTGTGTATGCCGATGATGTGTTAATCGTATCCAGAACACAAAAAACAATGACGGACACCTTTACAAAACTAAAAGGAGAAGCTTCCAGAGTAGGCATGACGATAAATGAAAGTAAGAAATATCGATATTGCAGAAGACAAGCGCCAAGAAACGTGCCACCTTTTGAAGAAACAAATATTGAACAATTGAATCACTTTATAAGTCTCCGGGTTCCGTAGTTAACAGGAGTAACTCAGGTGAGGAAGAAATTGGAGAAAGAATAGCAGCAGGGGATAAAGCCTAGCAGCAGGGGATAAAGCCTATTGTGTGAATAAAGCTTTTTTTCAAAGTAAATTAATTTCAAAGGCTGCAAAATTAAAATTTTATTAAGTCATGATAAGACCTGTTGTTACATATGCTTCTTAAACATGGGTACGAAGGGAAAATATAATACAAAAATTACTAAGATTTGAAAGAAAGTCACTAAGGAAAATCTTTGGCCCAATTAAAAGCCCGGATGGATTATGAAGACTCAGAAATAATGAGGAATTAGATAAGATAATTTGAATGCAAAATATTATACGACAAGTAAAAGTGGAGAGACATGGATGGTTTGGGCATATTCAAAGAATGGATGAACATCGAATAGGCCTAACTAGGGGAATAACTAACTGGACGCCAACCTTATTAAACAGGCCAAAAGGAAGACCTAAAGGGAGATGGCCGTGTAGCGTACGGGAAGATTTGAAAATTATGGGTGTACTGGATTGGAAAAGAGTGTTTTAGACAGGAAAAATGGCAAGAATTACTTGAGCAAGCCAAAACCCATCCAGGGTTGTAGAACTTAAAAAGAAGAAGAAGGAGGAGGAATAGGAAGAAGAGAAGAAGAAGGAGAAGGAGAGGAAGAAATGGGGAAGGAGGAGGAGGAGGAGGAGGAATAGCCTGTGACCATTCATCTGGGTTGCGTGGACTAGTTCAGACTCGGCGAGATGGGAATATTGCTTGGAGGTATCCCTCTGACAGCGTTCACTTCACCAGTGCATCCAGTGAAACACATTATGACTGTTTTTGGTGATTTATTGCCAGTTAATGGGTGAAGGGCTGAATTTATTACACTTCACTACCAATCTATGGTAGAGCACGGTGCTTGCAAAAGGATCACATCTGTACTGTACGGATGTCGTTTTTAAGTTCTAAGTTCACTCGTGACATATCATAAAAATGAAATTCACAATCTTGAAGTGTATCTGTGAAATTTACTTAGACGCTCTTCAATGTATTTATGCATAAATATATCAATTTCGAGCTATGAATGTTTGTTGTGAAATACCGAAAGTTTGTAGAGCCATCAAGCAGTGCCTCGCCCTGACTGAAACGTACCAGAAAATAGTGCTTGCATTAGAGCTGGCGTCCTCCGTCTGCCCTACAAAGAATCTTCCCTGCAGAGTCTAAATATTCTCATTGGCCGAAACGTAAATTTTGACATCCCCTGACAGGCCAAATTCAACTCGTTAAAAATTTAAACCTAATTGTCTAGACCAAACGGCGCGCAGGAACGCTCTGATTTGAGTTGGGAGACCCCAATCAAGCAGTAAACGAATGTCTTGGGGTGGGTTACTTCTAACTTCCGCTTGTCAAGTATGGGATTTCACAAAGAAACACCGCGACATGTCCTTACCGCTTCTGGAAGCGATATGTCGCCTCTGTTCTTCCTAAATTTGCTTGTCTCCCCTAGTTTCGAAAGCCGAGAAAAGAAATAATTATATTTCGTAACTGACATGTTCAAGGTTCGAACCCGAACTGCCGATTAGAAGCCTTTGAGAAGCTAATAATTGCTCAGCTAGTAACGAAACGTTCGCCACCATCTGTGATGTACGAAGGTTTCATTCCCGTGTTCTCAAGGGCCCGCCACTGATCTCAACCCTGGGCCCCAACAATCTAGTACACATGCTGCCACTCGTTTCAGTAATATCGTCCCGTCTTCGGCCACATCTTAAACTAATATCTTCCGTTCAGGTTTATTAACCACAAGTGTGTTCATTTTTCATACGTTCCATGCGTGCTACATATCCCATCCATCTCATTATCGTTGATTTGAACCCATTAACTGGCGAGGAATACAATTATGAAACTCATGCTGGAGCTTTTCCGTTCTCCTGTTTTATTCCGTCTCTTTGAACCCAAATACTCGTATTTTCTATTTCTTTTTAATATTTAAACCCAAATATTTTCCTCCGCACTGTGGTCTCAAACATCCACAGTCTACTACTACTACTACTACTACTACTACTACTACTACTACTACTACAACTGCTACTTTTGCTGCTGCTGCTGCTACTCGGACGCCTGCTGTTTCAGAGCTGTTTGGTATAGGCCCACTGCGCCGATCACAGTGGCCGCGAGGTCTAAGCCGTGTGTTGTCGTCTGCCGCTTGAATTCTGGAATCGGCGGTTAGAGTCCCACGTTATTAAATTGGATCTTCAAGAAACAGGATGGGGTGGCGTGGACCGGATTTATCTGGTTCACGATAGGAACAAATGGCAGGTTCCTTTGAACGCGTTGGTGAACTTTTGGGTTCCATAAAATGCGAGGAGTTTCTGCCTAGCTGAGGAACGATTAGCTTTTCAAGAAAGACTCTGCTCCATGGAGTTGTTAGTTGTGTTGTCCTGTGTGATGCAGACCTTGCGGCTAGCCTGTTCTGCTGCTAAGGAAGCTAACCCAATATTAATAAAGAAGATATACGAAACCAGGAAAACGGGAAGCATTGGTACGAACTGGCCTGTAAGTCGCATTGAAATGAAAAGGCCTAATGGGTCTTTGCGACTCGCTTTGTTGCGTTAGTTATTGAATAGATCAGTTCATTGCAAGGTCTGTAACGTTGCGAAACAACCAGGTCCACATTAGGAAAAGGCGGACAAATATCAGTCTTCTTGCGACGTTCGTACCACATGCTGCCCTACTTGGGTGTGACGACTTCTTATGAAATGTACTGCAGGAGGCAATAGTTTAGTTGGTGTAGTGACTAGGCTATGGGCGGACACCTGCGCGGGTGAATAAAGTGGTATCCGCTCCTCATCTGCAAGGTCCTTAGCCGCATCCGCGCATAGAGTTAGAATTCGTTATAAATAAACAACAACAGTTCTTTTATAATGGAATAATTTCAGTGTAGTTTAATCCACAAATTGCATCACTGTATAGATTTGAACGTTTTACAAGATGGGAGGGACATATTGCAAATAGTGTATTTAAATTAAGGAAAGCACATACAAGTTTGTTAATTTTTTAATAAGGCTCATCCCAGCTGTCAAAGTGATATCGTTTATTTTATAAATTTGTGTTAGCTAAAAATTTCAATTAAAATTATGTCTTCCTTTCGGAATAAAGTTACCAGTTAACGTTTATCAACGACAGCACTGCCCAAAACACTGTATAAGAACAGAAATCACTGTAGTTAGAATCTGTCATTAAAGACGGCAAGAGGCATACTGTTTCAGCAAGAAAGTAAAATATTTAATCTGCATCTTTCTTATCTGTTTCGGGAGATACTTTTTAGGGAAACGATGTCAATTACGCTTCTAAACAGTAAAAGACTGAGAATAATATTAGTTGCTTAAGCCCATATCTACAATCCGCCCTTGTGTATCTTATTTATGCACCGTGAAAATATTGTTGCGGATATCCGCAGATATATTCGCCTATCTCAGCATCAGTGCAGAAGTGTAGCTGTTGGCTGGACGTCCGATGAAACGGGTCAGGGACAAGAGGTTTTCTTACTTCTCCAAAGCGTCCTCACCAGCTCTGGGGGTTCATCCAGCCTCTTACCCTGTGGGCGTGGAACTCTTTCCTTGGAGATACAGCGCCCGAGACGTGAAGCTGACCACTGATCTCCATCTGATGCCGAGATTAAGAATGCATGGAGCCGTAGCTTCACTCTTCATGCATCTTCATGGTGTACTGCTTAATTAGGCACGGTGTCAACTTTGTACCTTTAAACTTCGGTGTAATGGTACAAGTGCAAGCGACAGTGTACAGGGAAACTGGGTACGTTTCAAACACGGCGCAGGCGTAGTCATGACTGTTTTAAGGCTATCAGAATCTGTGCAGCTGCATGGGTTCTCAGAAAGGCTGGTTGTATTGAAGAGTGTGTGTCAAACTTATTTTGTATGCATGCTGTATCTGCTTTGTCATTTAAGGACTACGTGTAGGTGGGACCTCTGAATTTATTTTTGCATTGGGTCGAGAAATGTGTCCTGTGCGTTGTACTAGGTTGTATTTCAGGTTCAAAGTCGCGTTAAGATAGGAACAATGTATACGTAGCTTGAAAATTACCCAGTGCTATTGCCAGAATGTACGGTAGCCACATCTGTTCAACTGCTGGGTAAGTGCAGGCACTGCGATTGAGTTGTGGGATGTGTTTCGAACCTTCCTTCCGAGTTCTTAGTTGTATGAGTAGTGTTTTCCAATTCACCAGCAGAACTTCGACGTGCAATGAACAGCTTGTTTGTTACCTTGGTATTATATGCAACACACTGAAGTAAAACGCGTGGACCCCGACTCACGACTAACTGGAATAGCGACGATCGACATGCCGACTGCCACCGTGCAAATCGGTCTGTGCAGTGATCAACGATGTAGAACAAATCAACTAAAAGGACTGTGTACGTTGAATTACGTCCCGATCATCCTTTAATTTATATGTGCGCTTCATTTATATGAATCTTTCTAGCTCATTCTCATTCATCTTCTACTGACAATTAATGAAGCATTTTAATTTCTTTGTGCACAGTGATCACTGCTTTAACAGTGAATAGTTTTGTAGTTTGCTGGATCAGTGTATTTATCTGTTTCGCTCATTTCTGAACATAAACAGCTCTAAACAGCCATTATTTCTGTATTTGTGATTAACCGGTTGGTCATTTTAATGTAGATATATAGTGTTCTCTGTGAGGTAGGGAGTGAATTATGTGTTTTGTAGATGAATTTTATGCTTCATAAGGTTAAGTAACTTAAGAATTAATTAGAGAGCAGACATGTTACTGGCAACTTTTGTGTGTGTTGTTATTCATGTTTAAACTCTGGTTTATGAATGGGTATTATACGGGGTATTCAAATTATGACGCTGCGGACATACTTGTAGAAGCTAGCAGGCGTAAACTGGTTCAGCACTTAGCCGGGTTCATATCACACCTTCACGAGAAAGTAACACAAGTCAAAACTGTAACATTTTACGGGAAGTGCGGAAGACTGTTGGAAAGCGAGTATAAGTACTTGCAAAATTACCTGGAAGACAGCAGAGTTGGATGTATAACTTTGTGAATTCACATAACTATAGGTTTGGAAAACTTGGCGCCGTTGCATTATTAAAGCGCATTCCGGCAAGTAAAGAAGCGGAATTTTGGTGTAGGTAGTGTACAAACAAGATAGGCAATATACGTCTAAACGTAACATTGAGGCGCCTTCGCGTAACCGTTGTTGCCATCGAAAAGCAATAAATATTGCATCTTCTGAGTGTGTCTGTAGCTTTAGTTATCCAGCATGCAGGCTGCATGCGCCGTATTGTATTGTCGTTTCTGTGGCCTGTCTGGCTCTTCCATATTGTTTCATATCAACGGCACGATTTTCGGAAAAAGTTATTGAACATAAAATGTGGGTTTTGATTTTTCTACAACCTTGTGTAACACATTTGTCATTCTAAAAAGATTTCAGCGAGATATTATAAATGCATGTAGTCTTCGTGTAAAGTACCCGTTATTCTTGTCAGATTGTAATGAAACTTGAATTTTCTCAACAGATTTTCGAAAAATGCTCAAATATCAAATTTCATGAACATACGTCTAGTGGGAGCCGAATTGTTCCATACGGACGGACACGGAAAGGCGGACAAACAGACAGACATGGCGAAGCTGACGGTCGTTTTTCGCAATTTTGCTAAGGTGCCTAAAAATCATCACTGGCAGATAAAGCATAACTTCTTAACGCTTTAATACTGTACATAACAGTATACAACAACAAAAACTGGCTGCTTCTTCCCGTTTCACCCACGCTTCGCTTCTCAGAGTACGAATTCTTTCGGGCTTCCCCCTACTGGCCTGGATCATTGACCGGATCACCCGGGGTAAGAGCGAAGTATTTTGGGTCCGATATTGACCGGACCATTCGGGGATCCGAACCACAGACGGATTATTGTACTTCGAGGTGTGAAACGTAGCGTTCATAATGTGAGAACCGTTTTCATGCTTGTGACACAAAGAGAAAATGAGATATTACAGGATAACGATAAAGAAAGGACTGTATTATTCTATGATTGTGTTGTTTGTAAATGCGTTTTTTTGCAACGAAGAGTGAGAGAGCGGATTAATATTATAGAAGCTTTTTAAACGTGAAAATTGTTGTTATGTTTTGGGGTAAATACGCTGTGATACAGTACTTGGTCTCCATACGGGCGAGTCTGCTGCTCACACTCATGTGTGCAGTCGCGGTGCATATAAGCCACGCGTTTTCCTCCCAGATGTTTCGGCGTGAAGTGATGGCTTTCGATTTGTGGTGTCGACTCAATGTGCCTGCAGATCCCTTTCTTAATGTCAGTCCCCGACGATCTCTCGATACAAATCCGACATTAAATATATATCTTCTCATTCGTTGTTGCAGTGTACCTATCTGTTGATGCTGACAATTACCTTATAAACTGCTTGAACCCTTGAATTCTGTGCATTCAATATCAAAGTACGAAGTAGTGTTTACACGCCTGTGACTCTCCTTTGTAGGATAACGATACGCGGGTTTTGTGCACTCCGTGTTTCAAGAAAGGAAATTACGCAGGTCTAGTCTGTTTTCATCTATTAATGCCCAACAGTTCCAAAAAATTTCGTTTCTTATGAGGGACCGAATTTTTGACTAAATTTTTAGTCTGCGTGTAATGTTACAGGGTATTTAAATTACTTTTTGGACATTAACTAGACATGTATGCTTCTCCTGAATTTGGAAGGTATTTGCTCTAATTTTAACCATGATTTTGGGCTGTGCAGTTCGTTTTTTACTTCGCTTTTTGGAGTTCTGCGTGTTCACTATTTTCAGTCATCTCAGTGTCTCCGTTTACTGCACCATCACCTTCCAGAGTAACATTGAAGTCGTATCACTTGTTTAATTGTTTTCGTCTTTTGCACTGCTGTAGTTTGGATGGGTATCAGAATTAGTCAGAATTACATTTTTATTTGTAGAATCGCCGCACATACCAGCTCCCTTTTCCGTTGTTGCTTGTGTATGTACCACTTTTTGTTTATTAGGTACATATACTTCGTTTGGCATACTACTTGCAGTACCCTTCTCAGAATCAACATTTACTGCAGAACTGCATCCAGGTTCAGGTTTCACTTGTTCCAGTTGCCAACTTAGTTATGAATTTGATACAGCTATTCGTGATTGAAGACGATAAAAGGATAGGGCTGCAACTGAAAAGTTAATTATTTCCGAGTGGCATTTATTAAAATAAGACGTTATTTACTCTACTGCCGTTTAAAACACGCGATTGAAGGAAAGTTAGAGGGAAGGATAGAAATGACGGTAAGACGAGGAAGAAGGCGTAAGCAGCTACTAGGTGACCTTAAGGAAAAGAGAAGATACTGGAAACTAAAGAGGACGCACTAGCTCGTACTCTTTGGAGAACTCGCTTTGGAAGAGGCTACGGACCTGTCGTAAAACAGACTACAAAATGAAGGAATGAATGAATGAATGAATGAATGAATGAATGAATGAATGAATGTTATATACTCTATCAAAAAGCTATACAACTCAAAATACCAGTCAGGTAGCCCGTGTCATGGTTTAGGCGGTTAGTCGTCGGCCCCTCACCGCGAAGGGCCGGGTTCAGTTCCAGGTCAACGAATGTGAGATTTGTGGTGGACAAAGTGGTAGTAGGACAGGATTTTCTTCGAGTGCTTCGGCTTCCCCTGTCCCTATCTTTCCACGGATGTTCCATGCTTATTAATTCATCTGTCAACGACGGTTAGCATCTCGGCAATTGACAGCATCTTTAAATAACACTTGAAAACCAATCAGCTGCATGGTGTAAGTGGTTACGAACGTTAAACCGTCAGGCATAAAAAATACACAAGTCTAAATACGTACAGGAATAAAAGATACAATTACGAATATTTCTTCTCTGTCAACCTGACATAGCTACAAATGTATCTTTTTCACGATAACCGGCATGAGTTTCCTCCTAACATAGCTGTTGTTCAACTAAGACGTGACATTGTATCTGGAACTAATATTCATTATCAACCAGAAGAGAAAAGTCGCCAGTGCTCTGTAGCGGAATCTTTGCCTTTACGCTTGTGACACTTTTCTGCATAAAAATGTACATGATCTGCAGTGCAGAGGACCAATAAAATGGAAAATGAAAGTTTTTTACTACTGTCTCTCTTCTCGCGAGTGTACGATGTAATGAAAACCCTGCAGATGTGAAATCATTTTGTAGACTGTGCCTTGCGTCAGGTCAGTCTGGACAGTATTTGATTAAGAAAACAGACTCACAGTCAATATGTGTGTACAGAACTGAGATAAGTAGTGACAGATTATCGCTTGCAAGAAATCTTCATCTCGTGTGACCGGAAAGACAAATTCTGTTCCATTGCTTTTCGAATATCCCTTGCGGATACGCAAAAAGAGAAGGTTTGTAATAGCCGACGGGAGCTGTGGAATAGGAAAGGATTTGGTACACCCTGCCGCAGCCTTCGGTGGTCGAATGCATGGATTTACGTTACTACAGCGCATGCGTCGTCTGTTGTGTATTAACTTACAATTAAATGTGTGCGAGATGGTGTAGGAAGTTTGAAATTCTTAATTTTTTGGCGCGTGTATGATCCTAATGCTCAAAACTTTGCACTTTCTCGTCAGTTTTCAAAAACTTAAATACTGAAATCCTGTACATAACATTATGATTTTGCCTGTTTTATGTGGGCGTGACCTTGGTCTGTCTCTGTCTCTCTGGAGAGAGAATGGAACTTAGGGTGTTAAAGAAGAGAACACTGAGGACCATGTCTGAAGATAAGAGAGAGGAAGGAACAGGAAAACGATGAAAAGTACGTAACGAGGAGCACTATTGCAGTTCGTCTGCTGTTCTTGCTACGATAATGACGAGAGGAAGGGCGCGTAAAATCTTCGAGTGTAGAAGTTGTTTGGGAGACCGAGCAGTAGATGGGCAGGGTAATATTAAAGTGGATTTTAGAGGAGTTATGAGGCTGTGAACTGAATATGTCTCAGTGGCCCGTTTTGTGACTACATGAATATCAGTGAGGAACTGTACCTATTACATATAGAATACATCGGTGATTTAAATATCCCGCCTAATGTTGTTAGGCTGCCGAAATATAGGATGTTAAGACTGGACATATAGTTTGGTTGTGGCAGATAAGAACTAAATGCGGAATTTTGATGAGAAGTGTCTTGGAAACGGCCACCTGAAACACGGAGGAGATGTGAGAATTACACACGACTGTTAAGACCGGTCACAGGGAAGTAGATTTTGAGTGTGTGAAATGGGTGGCATTTGTTCAGAATTATGTCCACCGACGAGCTTTGATACCATTGCAGTTGAACCCTGCCACTTTATTATCAGTGAGCTAGCTTGTTTAGGAAGCTGTCGAATCTAAGGAGCCAAATGGCCCGAACCAGGGAACTTGAAGAGACCTTGTTAATGTGGTTCAAGGCAGGAGACAGCTTGTGAAGTTTATGAAGCACGCCGTGGGTGTTGAATAAGGGTTTGTAGGAGATAAAGTAGACTACAGAAACTAACCCTTTTCCTCCGCTTAGGGTGAGTTTGTTTTTATAGCATATGACGATAAAGCGCGTCATCATGGCGCCAGAAGACGTGTGAGTACAGGGCATTGGGACTCCACTGGGCAAACGGATGTGCTGTGTTGCGCGACGGAGAAGGGAGTCCCATTACAACGTGCATATGTATATACGGAAGAACTGAAAGTAGTCGATACTAATACGAGGATGAGGGAATACAAGTAGGCTTTAATGTGGAACATCCACGTTTCCGAAGCACACGTACTGTAATTAATACGGAACGGAATGAAGAAAGGACGAAGGATATCCATGAAAAGACTAGTTCCAGCACGTATGCAGTTGTAGCTAATTGAATATGCAAGAATGGATTTGTAGTCAGGAAAAAAAAGCCTAATTCATGAAGTTAGGGATGGATTTTTGACACGCTGCAGGCCGTTTTGGAAAACTAGTACTGTTCTTTGTGGATCCTCATTCGTCAGCCTGTATTTCTGTTCATTGTTTATCCTCATTTGTAAGGATGTACTTTAGTTCAGTGTTAGCCCTCATTCGTCTGTGTTCGTCTTCATTATTATTTCTTGTTCGTAAATCTGTATTTCAGTTCATTGTTGACCCTCATGCTTAAGGCTGCACAGCTTACTCGTAGCTATTATAAACATTTAAACAGACTGCCTCTAAAGAATACTACGTAACGTCTAGTACAACAAACACATGATTATTGTTTAGTGGATCTGAGGAAACACCATTTTAATTCAGTTTAATAGTAATCTCACCTTCACGTGGTGAATTCAAAAATTCTCAGACTAGGCTGTCGTAATCGGGTCGTGGCCTATTAACATTACATCTGGTATAGAATAAACGGCGCAACCAAAATGTGGGTTAAGTTAGTATAGATTTAATTAATGATTTGTTTTGTTTGTCTAATTATAGTCGAGGAAAGAGTGCTGTTTACTGGACTTCAAGTATATAAATTGTTTCTCTGTTTTGGCTAGTTACTTGAACAGTTTATAACATTGTATTGGCTTCATATCAGTGTCTAAGGGCCGGCCAAGTGCAGCAGAACTGGGTCCCGACAGAACGTTCAGGACAGTCTCACAGGATCGCCAGTCTCTTCTGAGTGAACTTATAACTTAGAGCGGGCACTACACCGACTTCCGAAACAGAAATTGGCGAATTAAAGTGAATGGCTTACAAGTAGCTTTGCGTCTTGTGTTGCTACATAAAGATATTTTCCGAAAGGTTTTGTATACTCTGGCTCGCAAAAAGCATGTTCGTTTTCCTATAACATGTCACATAACGTATTCACTTCCGAAGCCTTCAGTTATGTGGCACGTGAACTAAACGTTTGTAAATCTTCAGCATTGGGCAGAGATTCGGATTATGAATATTTGCAGGTTCTGTATCTTGAATAGGCTACCGGCTGGACGATTTGGCGTTCGGTTCGCGGTAAGGGCACAAGATTTATCTCTGCCACCCAGTCTCCTGTTCACTGGGTATCGGCGGTTCTTTCCCCATGAAGTAAAGCGGCAGCAGCGTGAAGTTAACCAATGCCATCCATCGAGAGATGAGGTTAAGAATGAGTGGAGCTGTAGATGTAATCCTCTTATATGCCTTCATGGTGTGGACGGGGACGAGTTCATCTTGTACCTGTAAACCCGTTGTACAGCACCAATGTTCCTGCGATCGGTGAACTAGGGGGCAAGGTACTCGATATGAAAACAGTCTCATGTGAAGTAAAAGAACCGACCAGAATGACGTGGTGACCCTGTATTATGGAGATGGCGGTTTTGAACTTCGACCAAGCTCCGACTATCGTGTCTGATGCTAAGGAGCCTTAAATCACAGGTGTCTGATTCTGTTCATAAATTTGCAGTCTGTCCTGGCGAGTTCCAGGGATGCAATCTTGAAATAGGCCACTACCAGTTAATATGAAATCCCTTCCTGTCACCCACTGTCTCGTCCCTGTGACTGTACCCTATGTGTTGCCTTAAAATGAACTCATCATTTTGCACACAGTGTGTGTGTGTGTGTGTGTGTGTGTGTGTGTGTGTGTGTGTGTGTGGATTCTGTATGATTCCCAGAACAGACAACATTAATCAGTGGGTTTTTGTGACGCGATGTGTTTTTATGAGACAGGAAGTCAATATTTACATATGGTTTGGATAAGCTATTTGTGTCGAGGTCTAACCCCAGAGTAGTTCGTGCGTGTGAGACGCCCGGGGACGCCAGTTTGTGACGCTGTGTACACCCCTCACTTCCTGTTCTGTGACTGAGGTATGTCGCAGTCTGGTAGTTTCTTACTGCCCCTTTCACTTGGTTGGGGGTGCTGATTGATGCACACAGTCCACTTAAACTCTTGAGAAGAATAACAGAATCGTTGATATGCAGACAAGGGTTCTGTGTACTTAACGAAAAGTGTTTATTTGCCTTTCTTGCTTTCGAAATAACTCTCGATTTCTTGTACGAGTCGAGAGTTTACATTAATGTATCATAGCCTAATAGTCGTGTCAGATTGTGTAAGACTGTGTGTTTTGTCAATCGTGTGGCGCTTTCTTACAAAGAACTAGGGAAAATGTCTTGATGTGACAAATAAAATTACGTAAAATTTTTAAATTTCTTATGTTACTTTTTCAAAGAATGCCGTAAAAGTTTATTTGAATCGCCCATATTTTGCTGTTACCTCTCTTTTAATTTTTGGAAATAATGTGTACTACGTTGATATCACTGATCAAGTTTTACCCATTTTCAGTTGATTTCGACACAAATAGAGCGCATAATGTGGATGTTTGAAGCTAAAGTAAAGTTGACAGTTTGCACACAATGAAGTCGTATGAAGGACTGCAGTTATAGCTCCACTCAAGTTCCTCTTCAAGGCGTACCGCGGGTAGATGGGACAGGGGGTGAAGCTGACCTCTTACCTCAATCTAGTGTCTAGGTCAGGAATGCATGGAGCTCTGTCTCTGCCATCCTGTAGGTTTTCGTGGCGTGGCGCTTCATTAACCTAAGGGGCAACTTGACACTTAATGCCGTTCCTAGTCGACGGAAAAATGTGTTATTTGAAGCCTATTACGAGGTACAAAAATCAGAGTAGTCTCATACAAGGTCTTCGGCTGGTGTTCATACATCGCCTTTTCCTCCAGTTCCAACCGTCGCTTTAGATTGTGTGATGATGCCGTGCCTTTCCGTGATTTCAGGCTTCCGCCGCGATGCTGATGAGATCCGCGCTATTCTGGGGTATAACGCAGCGTCGAGTGTTAATCCTTTACCGAGGTTTGGGGACAATGTATCGGTCCCATCTTCAAGGGTCAAGAAGTCCAAGAAGCTACTCATCTTGGACTTCTTGACCCTTGAAGATGGGACCGACACGTCTCGAAACGTCGGTAAAGGATTACAGAACTGTGAGGCTGCGCGGCGTGTCACGAAAGACTTATAATGTAGGGAATATTTACGGGGAAGTATACCGCCGCTCACGAACCCTTGTGCCACAGGGTGGGATGCTTGATAAAGCGGTTACACTGGTTCTTCACTCGGGTTGACTTTATTAAGTTGTTAGTGGTTGTAGTCGCCTAATACTTATTTTACACGTGTTAACTGGGAAGATCATCTCCCCTTTGAAACGCGAAGCACCAACCGGTAGTGACACCATATGATAGCTGGAAAAGGCAACGTCAACTACAGAATGACACAGGATGTCGTAAGTGACGAATGCTGTACATTTGCTGACAGAAATTGCACAGTGCCCTTGCGCCGCACTACGATATCGCAGAACGTTCGCGAGTATCATACTTGCTTTTGGTCCCTGACAACCAGATCACAGAATCCCGAATCTGCGCCTAAAAGCGCCTTGGTATTTGATTGGCTTTCGCTGACTTTTGTTGACCTAGATTTGCCAGGGGTAGCGGGCATATGTAAAGGATTAACTTTTCTGGAGACAAACGGAATATATAACCGCATTTCTTTTGTTAATCTCACTTATTGATCTGCGCCGCACAGACACCTGGAAGGCTCGAGCTTATAGCTTTCTGTTCAGTTGTCTCTGCGAAACGGTACAGTTTCAGTTAAATTTACTTCCCCCCCCCCAAACAGCTTATTCGCACCTTCCTCTTATACCATACAGATTGGGTTAATGGTTGAAATTTTCAGTTTATGGCTTTATCTTTGGATCTCCGTCTGAGATTCGAAGTACGGACTTTAGCCGGCTGCACAGTGTATGTGATTTTAGTTCTCCTGTCTTTTACATTCTGTTTGTGTGTTGTCTCCAATGAAGGAGACTTTGGCGGCACTGGAACTTGTGCGGCATTTGTGCTGTCGACAGTAGATTTTATTCTTCAGTAAGTTACAGTCAACATAAACGAGACTTTCAAATGACAACTCATTTGGAAAATATCTGACAGAATGCAATATGCAGTATTGTACTGTTCCTTCAGCATTCGTATAAAATGCTTTCATTTTCTTCCTTCTTTCTGTATTTATTCTTTCTGATTCCGTATCTTTCTTCGTCCCTCCTTTCGTCCCTTCCTTCCTTTCTCCTTTCTTGAATACCATCCTTAGTGGGTTTGTTTTAACTTCACGCATTACTTTTATGAAAATAGAAAGTGAAATGAAGTCGGACTGCGTTTTTTCAGTGATCGCCGAACTTTTTCTCGCGGTCTGTTTCCATGTGAAAGTGGTATATGATGTATGCACGTTAACAGGAATTCTTCTCAGCCAGAGCGTAAACAGCGCGTATTTTGTGGGTTGTACGTTCATTTTTAAGCCATTAAATTCAGTCTCTCTATGCTCGGTATGACCATGCTTGGTGACCTTTTATGTTCCGCTACGTGTTTTTTTCTAATTCTTCTTCCCTTCGTAAAGGTTTAACTGAATGGGAAAGAACGAAAATTGATTGACGTCACAGATTTTAAAGACCTTGGTTTTTATGACTCATAATTACAGTGTTTAATTGAAAGTTCGAGAGCATTAAGGGAGATATTATAGTGAATGTATGTGAGATTGTTGACTGGACTCATGTGGTTCTGGATAGGGTCTAGTGGCTGCCTTCTGTGAACACGGTAGTGGCCTTCGTGTTTCTAAATAGTGGAGAAATTCGTGGCCGTTTGAGTACTGGCTTCTCAAGAGAGGCTTTTCACCGTAGGCTTAGTTAGTTTATTAATATTATTACAGAGGGACTGAATATCGCGGTCGGGACGGCAACACTCATCCTTCATGTTAAGGAGGTCCAGGGTTCAAATATCGGTCTGGAGACCGCCATCCTGACTGGTAATTCTCATGTCTTTCCTCAGAACCTCCAAACAAATGTCGGGATTGCCCACGCCAAGTTCATTTCATTCTCTGTCCAATTCAGGATTTACAAACAGGATCGTTAAGTGCACCATAAATAATAAACACAGCCGTAACACACTGGCGGGTTCTTGAACCTTTGCCCTCAGCTGCCAGAGATCTCGCATTTCGAGCTCTGGACCGCGTGCTTAGTTTTTGGTGGGCAGTGTACTGGGCCAGGTGTTTTGGACCTGTTCACTACATGTCAAAGATTTACTCAGTTTATTTATCCATCAATCGAATGTCAGGCTAGAATTCGCGTTATGACACTGCTTGTGTGATGTCATGTCGTCACAGGAGGTAAATGTTGTGAGAAATGTTACTTTTAGGCCATAAACTACAGAGAGCTTACCGCAGCGGTCGAGTCGCCTAAGACAGTCTCTCGAACACTGTGATTGCGACTGTAGATCAAATTCAGGTGCCGATGCTTCAGGTCTTTTCTTTAAGGGTGGTGGTCTTGCAGTGTACCGATTTATCATGTAAGGAATACTGTTAAGTGTCTATGAAGTAAATGCAATAGGAATTTCTACACTAGTCCTTTGTAACCAGGGATCTGCGACGTAGTGTATTTCAGTTACGTTTGTATGTACGCGAGTGTTACTTCACCTGATAAAGCTTGTACACTTGATGTGTGATTTTCTATTATGTTTTGTAAGATATTGATTAGAAGCCACTGTATCATACAACTAGATTTTATTGGAAAACTTTACTTCTTGTTTTACAGCGGAAGTAACTACATGTTTCGATCCCAATTGGTCATCATCAGACTTATATAAAAATATGCGTAAAAGAAGGTTATTAAATGACGTTACAATTTCGTTATTTCCTTGGTATGAGATAAACATTTACACACTTTTACAATATGTTAATTTTATTAACCTGTACATTTTTGTAGCTTATGAAAGGAGATATTCCAAGCTGTGTTGTCGCAGATTTTATGTTTCATTTTAAGAATAAAATTGTTTATTTAGATGGAATGTTACAGTGCCTTTAAAAACGAATTTTGTGAAGTATTTTAAGCTGATAGGCCGATCCCAGTGGCCGCGCGGTCTAAGGCGTGAGTCCGCGGCCGTTCGCTTGCTGGGTTTGTGGGTTCGAACCCCGCAGGGGGCATGCATGTATGTCTCTTGTGAGTGCTGTGTGTCGTCAGGTAGAGGTCTCTGCGTCGGGCTGATTACTCGTCCAGAGGAGTCTTACCGAGTGTGGTATGTCTGAATGTGATCATAAAGCCTCGACAATGAGGAATTCCGTGGCCCACTAGGGGCTGTTGCTCCATAAGGAAAAAATACTCTAAGCTCTTACTTAGAATTGCTTATTATACTCAAATTAAACATGAGGTTTTGCTTTTCTGTAACTTTGGTACTCTTTTTGTTTTTCCTTTTTGTTCTAGTTCCGTGTCTTGGCGTAACAAATGTGGCAAAGATGTGCCGTGGATTCGATGTATTTTCTACACGTATTGTTGTTACTGATTATATTGCTATGTATATACAAAAGTGTGTTCTTTAAATACAGTTCTTATTTTTATTTATTGTTCTCTCATTCACATGTCCAAAACAGGCTGCATTAGGCTATATTATATTACTTTTTTTTTGGCGCTGTTTATTACTGTAATGTAAACGAAACGTAATTCGTTTTTAAAAAATGCTACCAAAGTAGACAATCTTATGCTTAAAACGGAAATGGAATATAAAATCTTGGATGACACAACTCGGAGTATCTCCTTTTATAAGCTATAATAAGATACAATTTAATACAATAACGTATTAGTAAGACGTATGTAAGGTTGAGATCTCATACGAAGGAAATAATGAAATTGTAACGTCATTTAGTAAACCTCTTTCACGTATATTTTCATGTAAGGGTCTGGCGATGATTCATTAGGTTCGAAACGTGTAGCTGCCTCTACTGCAAAGCAAGAGATACCGTTTTCCAGTATAACTAGTTTTAGACTGTCTTTTAAACACTGGTATGATAAAGTTCATATTTCACAAGTACCTCGATTTTTTGTAAGATTTAAGGGTTTCACGGCTGTGAAAATTGACATTGTTGCCTGCTTTATGACGTCATGTTGTAGTCTGGTGTGTGGGTGCCAGCGTTTCGAAGGAATATACTGCCTCTTTGTTCGGGGTTGAACTTTCCAAACTTGAAGAATGATGCGTTGGTTTCAGAATTTTCGGAGAACTTATTGACGCCGCATTTATTTTTAAAGAGTTAATGCTTTAAAAAACAGTCGGGACTATATGTGCCACCTGCTTTCACAGTAAGAAAATCTGCTTTTTGCCGGTGGTTATAGTATGGGTTTCCTATGGTTGTCAGAATAAAGGTGACTAGGTTATCCATGCGCACTGTTAACCAGTTGGGGTTTGTAAATGGGACGTATTGCTTCCTGTGAGGTATTAAAACTGGCTTTTCAATCACCCTGCGGATGAACGCCGTGCTTCAAATGGCTAAACCCTGGAGACGGAGTCTGTATGTTCCTTCGAAATGTTGATACCCCCCTACCGTTGACACAACCCAGAAGATCACAGTGCTTGTATGAATTGTTCGTTTTTTGTTTCCTTTTGGGGACTGATAATCGTTAAGTTAGGTCTCTTACGCTCTTTTCACAGTTTCAATAAGCAGGTCAATTACGACTGTTCTTATTCCCTCGTATGTACCGACGGAAAATGTTAACTAAAGATTTGTCGTGTGTTCTCGGACATTATATTTAATTGAGAACTTTCAATGTATGTGATTGTAAGGTATGGTACATTTTTTTCCGCGTATAGTCGTACAGATTTGTGTATGTTTAGGCCTAAATAGCTACAGACGCCAATCCCAGTAGCCGCGCGGTCTGAGGCGTAGGTTTGCGGCCGAGCGCTTGGTGGGATCGTGGGTTCGAATCCCACCGGGGGCATGGTTGTAGAGTGTTTGTGTTGTCAGGTAGAGGACTCTGCGACGGGCCTATCCCTCGTCCAGAGGACTCCTACCAACTGTGGTGTGTGCTTGAGTGTGATCAAGTGAAATCACAAAAACCCTTGACACCTGCTGTGAACGAGTAGGTAGAAGAGGGTAGGACTAAGTAAAGTAAGTAAAGTAATTACAGACACGCGTGTCGTAGTAATGTTTGTACTGGACGCTGTGAGGTGGACGGGAAACCCACCGGCCATTTGCCGGTCTGTAAATTACACAATTATCCTGAATGACAGAAGACGCTAAACGGAGGATGTAGCAAGACATAATGTGGTATTTTGTGTACTTTATTAACGTGCAGTCCCTGGTTATGTTGCTGGAACACTTGACAGTACGCAGACTTCTTATTGCGTGAATGGGTTACGCAAGTCGAAGCATTAATGTTTTTGTGTAGTACTGAAATTCTTGCTTCAGACAGTATTCACTTTGTTATTTCCCGAGGACTGGTGCAGCGTTGCAAAACTTCCGTGTTCCAAGCTATCTTCGTCTGTCTTCACGGTATTAGTGTCCTTGCGAAGCCATGCTGTAGTGCTTTGCGATTCCGTCATAGCTTACGTATGCCTGTGAAATTTTTGCGTCATTGTGTCCGAGACTTTTTCAGTTACCTGCACCTTAATATCTCGCAGTCCTTGCGCGTTGAGACTTAGAGTTATTTTTGAGCAAAATCTTATTATAGTGGGCTGAAGTACCACAATTTTGGAGACGGACGTAACGGTTTAATTTTCACTGCGGAGATAGATTTCGAAGCCTGCTCATATCTTGCTGAAAGTGGAGACTTGTAGGCTATTCTTTAAGTTAGACCTCAAATATATACCGCAAGGTATACTTAAATTTCTATATGGGTTTACATTACAGTTATTTCCGTGAAGGGAGAAATTTTCAGTAACTATAACTTATTCATAAAGACAGTACAAGTCAGTGGCATTGACGAAGCCGCTGAACTTTATCTCTGATGCTCTTATTTTGGACTTTTCATATCGCCTATTGTATAATTAACGCGTTACATTTCAGAAGCCGTCTGTGCTTCCGTCCTCAAGTGCAGATCTATTTGGTGGACCCCTTAGGGCAATCTACTGTCAGTCACTGGACCTGTAGACGATGGGAAAAGTCCAAAATAAGTAGAGTGTTTCGAAATATCATACATCGTCGTCAGAACCCTGCAGAATTAAAGTTATCCCCCAGTACCCCCACACGTCCTAATGGCTTAGTGCGTAGGCATTTTGGCTGCCCTTTCCAACCTTTTGTCATCAGGATGTCACTATGCGAATTTGCGAATTTGCAAATTTGTGAGGTGGATGTAACACTGGAAGTATCTAATTCAGGATATTGTTGTTTGGTATGCTGACAAATGTAGTAATGTATATGTTTAAGTTATGCGCTGTTTTGTAATACATAACGTATGCAGTATACTTTAGAAAAACGAAAAGTTGAACATAGTGACCGTACGAAATATTTTGATGTGATAAGCTGTTAGGCCTACTTCATATGCGAAACGCATAAGGCTTCTTATTCAAAACATACGTACTGTTAGTACGAGTGATAATGAGACACATGCATCTAATCCATCAGAACCTTGATATACACCACGTCAAGTATATGTCCTTACACCTCTTAGTGTATTATGGGCACGAAACATTTCGAGTAAGAACAGAAAAGGTTATGCTAGCGGTAAAGCTTATTGGAGAGGGTGACTGGGATCCGTTTCCTAACAGAAAGGAAGTTTGAAATGGAAGCCACACTCTAGCCTCCTTGTGTGAAACTTGGTGTGTTACTTCGAGAGCAGAACATAATTGCAAGTGTTCGATAACACACAGAACAAAGGAACAACTCTTACCGCCTTATTGGCTTATAGATTTAAGGTGTCTGAGAACAGGGTGCTGAGGAGGTTGTTTGGATCCAAGAGGGAGGCAATAACTGGATGATGCGGAACATTTCACAGTGAGGAGCTTCATAATGTGTACTCTTTAGTGGATATTGTCAAGTTGAATTAATGAAGGAGAATGGGATGGGATGCTTCCTTGGTTGAAAGATCAGAAATCGCACAGAACTTAGTGGAGAGACCGTAAGGGAACAGAGACTTGTAACTTTATTAGACGGGAGAATAATATTAAAATGGGTAGGAAATAGTTTTTTTGTGTAATTAAAACCAACTAAAAGCACAGTTATACTACATAAGCTAGTAGTCTACTTTATTTTATACCTCCGACATGTTTCTGTTAACTGCCATCTTCAGGGAGGCTTACATCAATTCATTATATAAAACTTTAAGCCATTTGACAATTAAATATGGTGTTAGTCAATCCTCAAATGGTTGAAAATTTTATGTAATGAATTGATGTAAGCCTGCCTGAAGATGGCAGTTAACCGAAACATGTTGGAGGTATAAAATAAAATAGACTAGTAGTTGATGTAATATAATTGTGCTTTTAGTTGGTTTGAATTACAAAGATATGTATCAAAGCACGGAGATGAATGATGTAATGGGCAGGAAATAGGTGTGAGGATGTAGAGCGGATCCAACTGTGTGAGATCGGGGTCTGTTGGTGGGCCTATGTGAAGGCTGTATTGGACCTGCGGTGTTCCATAAAAGGCATGTAGATTCTTGACCAAGACAGGGACTGTCAGCTTCTGGAATTGGTTTGGAAGAAAGAATCAGAGTCTAGAGTAGACCAAGCTGGGGAAGGATACTGTAGACGGCAGTAGGGAATTCTCCGGTGTGGGTGGTATTGTTCCGCCATGCCGCTGAAATGGAAGAAGTGACGTTCTTTGTGTATTATAAAGAAACTTGTAAACCTTTTTTCAGAAAATTATTACTTCGTATTGTATACAATTTGTATAGTGCAGTTGCTAAAAGGCTAGATTTGCGGAGTATTTCCTCCCGTACGCTGGCGACTGAGGTGCGCGCTCGTCTGTGCCTGTGCGTGTCCGTGCGTGCGCGCGCGCGTGTGTGTATGTATGTGAGACACACACAGTACTTTCAGAATGTTTATGGTATAGTGAATGTTGAGGAAATGGCTGTAATGATGTAAACTGGTTTCCTCTGGCTCATAAATTGTACCTAGGGCTGAGCCTTGGTATTAGCTGTATTGAACATTCGGTTTGTGTTACCATAGAGTTAGTAAACTGGTTAGTTAGTTTGCTACAGCTTTCTTAAAATAATTAACACTGCAGTTTAACAAGGGAGATCACTTGCACCATCAATCACTTGAACTCCGTTTCTAAATACTGAAATTCCTTTAGGCACAGATATTCTTCAAACCTCTAAAGCGACATAATTTATGTTTTAAAAGTTTGTAGTCTGTACACTACACACCTAATAATTTACACATGTTCTTAATTAAGTCGTGGCGTCGGATGAAGATGAAATGGCCAGTGACCCTGGGTTGCATTTGCGTTTGCAGTGTTCTTACTGTTGATTCTGGATCGTTTCTATTTTATTGCGTCTGTATGGGTTCTGCACTTGTGGGAATGGAGCAATTCATTTCGTTCCATCCACGTTTCTTCTGTCTTAAACATACTTATTGTAAACCAGTGTTGTGATCCTTGCACTGTATTGTTTTAAGAGGATATTTTTGTCCTCTCAGCTCACAGATGTTGCTGTTAGCGGAGTGTAGCGACCTCAGTGTTTATAGTAGTTGAGTGCCCTGTTTGAACAGTAATTCCCAAACTTAAGAGTGCGTCTGTTAGACATATGCCTTTATTAACTCAGTCATCCAGTCTTTTTGGTCAAGAAAGTTTCTGTTATTATGGAACCCGAATGCTTATAACACCTGTGCCAAAAATTTTGTATTGGACCCTATCCTGATCCAGCCCAATCCGGTTCACATCCTCACAGCATATGCCTCTAATACTGATTTATCCTCTTGTCTACGTTAAGATGAGGTTGTCAAGACGAACTGTCACTTGGAGAACTTCCAACCAGGGGTTTTAAATTTATATTTATGCATGCTGTATGTTCCGTCCATCTCATCCTTCATCATCACTAAGAGCTTGTGACAGTCTTTCTCACCAAATACCAACACGTGCAATTGTTTTTGTAAGAAGCGTTCGTATTTCTGTGATCGGTAGATTAAGAAGTTACGAGATGTGCGCATAGCGTAGCAGTTCTGGCGCGTCGTTCGTTCTGTTTTTGTTTCTAGCATAAAGCTTCCTTTGTTTTTATCTCCAGAACCATAAGATTTGTGGGAAAAAATTTACTGCGAATAAAACGTTTCGTCTATGTCTAGAATGTTTGTTCGAAACAATTTCCACTCCTGTGTACGTGTATATGAGTATTTAGCGCGTCACACGTCACACGTGCTCGCACGTGTAGGTCTGCATGTGAAGTGTCCTTTGTAGCATTCAACTTTGTACAGTATTCGAATGTGTTGACAGAATTTGATAAGAACTTCTCTATGTAGAATTCCATGAAAATCCGTTCGTAAGTTCTGAAGTTGTTACACGCGGACAGACGGACAGATATGCTTGGTGAAGTAGTAGGCGCGTTTTTACAACTTTTCATTGTGAATGCACCAAATAATGTGTCTTTTTTCGTTATTCGGTTATTTTAAGACGTAGTGTGAACTTTTAAAATTGCGCAGCATTAGCTGGAATGTGGCAGGGAGGCCATGAAGTGGAGATGTGTGAGAGACAGACTGTGGGGAATTCAGCTGACTGTTTCGGCATTAGCGTGGAAGGACTGAGGGATATCTTGAGAGCATCCGTATTTGAACTAGCCAGGATTCGAAGGGGGTATTTTTGGAATGAATTATGCCAGCCTGCTTTATGTATTCTCTTTTAGGACTTCGTCATGTATTTTCTCTTGTTGCACATTAACTAAAATCCGCCTGATGTTTTCTACTAGCCTATATTCTCCCCCCCTCCTCCTCCTCCCCTCCCCCTCCCCTCCCCCTCCCCCCTCTCCCAACACGCAGATTCTCTTTCTGCACTGGCATCCATTGGATGTTCTCAAGAGGGAGGGAGGACTGAATTTTCCAGGCAGTTTCGAATTTTTTTGTTTCTTTTTCCGTGAGATTCCCCGTTCTCTTCTCGGTTTACTGTCTGTCATTTTCAGTCTCGTTCCTCCAAATCCCCTCCACCCGTCGTTTTATACATTTTTATAACTTCTGTAGTTTTAGTTTTTCTCTTCAGCCGTTCGTAGTTGATCCAGTGTTCAGACTATTTATGGTCCTTCTGTTTACACTCGCTAATTCCAAGGAGTAGAATATTTCTTGGTCAGCTAATGAGCTAATAGTTTGAATGTTATTTTGGACATCACCGTCTTGAGGGTTTTCAGACACAGCATTTAGTAAACTGAACGCGTTTCTATAATCAAGAATAAGGTTCCTACGCAGCTGGCACCCCTTAGAAACAGTGTGTAAGTGGGGCCTGAGTAGGAGCTTTTATGGGTATACCTGATGACAAAACATTCAGTTTCCGAAGTGATTTGTTTGAAAAGTATTCAAGTTTATGGACAGTCTCCAAAGTCGTACTTATATTTGTTTTAAGACACTATTGCCAGAAACATGTCGACTAAACTAGTACTTGCTCAGATATTCAGATCGAAATTTCGTTACTGTATTCATGACAAACCACTATAGTAATCTGGCCTGCGGTAGATACATAGGTAAATTCAGGCCACATTTTCGCTCATTATTCTTAAAGATCTAGTTTGACTGTGCCTTCCGTCTGTGCCGAGGTTTATCAAGTATTCTCTTTCCTTCAGGATTTTCGGTTTAATTCTTTTTCACGCGCGTGCTGTGCTCCACCCATCTTATCGTCCATGACTTGATCGCTGTAATCATATCTGGTGAAGAGTACAAAATTTGAACCTTCTCTTTACGCGGCTTTCCCGTGTGTCATGTAACTGCATTACACAGGAAAATTTTTGTTTTCTGTCCCAGAATTATGTTGTCATTTAAATCCATTGTTTCTGTATTTCTTTGGGACCCAATTCAGGCAGGCGGTCGTAAACATTAATAAACCTCATCTTCTCTAATTTTCATTGAGCTCGTTGTGTCTTGTGTCAGTACTCTGTCTCAGAATTGATATGCTCTCAGTGTGGCACGTTATTTAGCTTAAGTCGCGTGTCTTCTTTTCGTAGCCCCCAGTTCCATAAAATTCCATTCACTGTCGCTGTCGCCCCACGAGCTACTTAATCCTGCTTCCCATTATGCTGTTTGCTTTAATATTCCTTCTTCTCAGTTACGGCGGTGGCCTTCTCAACGCTTCAGACCCCCGGCCAGATAAAACAGCAGTGGATTTTTCCTAAAACCGTTTCTCTCCGGTTCCCATTTTTCGATACATACATTGACTTGCACGTCTAATGATTACTAGCACGTTTGTAACGTAGTCAGTGTCCACGGCTATAGTGTTGAATGATCGGGACAAAATGTGTTGGAAAGGATGTGGACGGAAACGATTGTGACCCAATTAAGGTACTATCCTAACATTTGCCTTACTGCTTGAGCCAGTGTGCTAGGTATACACGTTTGTTTACAATACCGGATTAATTCAGTGCGTCACCACGGCATAATTTGCGACGCGGCATGTAGGCCTACGAACCAGTAGCTTTATGGGAACCAGTCGACAACTGCATTTTGCAGTGTAACTACCGGTACTTAATACTGTAGCAGACTTTTACGCACTCGTTAGGCATATTTTTCTTACCGTCTTTCAGGTTTTAACACAAGATAAAGGTCGCTTGTCGACAACCCCGATAAAAGTTAACCTAACTTCATTACTGTGGTAGGGTGCCTTAAATCTCACCCCCTTTTGCTTGTGAATGCCAGAGCGGCAGGACATCCGGTGTGTGTAGTGCACCTGTGCTCCTTTGCATAGATTTCCGCTATCAAATGTTCGACCACGAAACGCTCAATAATCCAAGCCAGGAACACAGATAGAGCTGTGGCCTACGTGAAATTGCCTCTGTAAGGCATACAGAGGGCATGGCAGTAAAGCTCCATGCATTCTGCATCTTCATATTATATGCAAATGAGAGATTACATTCACATTCAGGCAGCTTTATTGTCGGCAAAGAGCCCCTGGTGTCTGTTGTGTAGGACCATCGTAGAGCCGTGGTGGTGGTTTATGTCTCTGAATAAGCTTCATATGGCTTAGCAGGATGTACGTAAAGTGAATGCATGATGGGAAAGTCAGTATGTCGTATATTTATACCCCAAACAGTTAAATGGATTTGGATTGAATTTACTGTTAGGGTTCTGCAGACAGTTAACTGTTGAATGTAATATTGATTCGAATCATCTGAATGTGCTTTATATGAAAGTGCTACCGAACTTCCTCATTGTTCTCATGAAAATGGATCAGCTTATGAGAATTTAGAGAATATCATTGTTATGTTTCATATTAATTAGAACAAACCAACGTACATGTTTCATACTTCGTATATGGTGCATAATTAACTAATACTTACATAAAGGAAAATATTTTCTCATTCTGTGCAGGGTGGTTAGCTTGTAACAGCGTGCGACTTCCGCAGTAAGTTAAGACCAAAGTCAGAACGACGTATGTATTTGTGAAGAACTCATTTGAAAAGAATGCATATTCCAAATTTAAATTACTTTAAAAGCCATGTCTCGTCAGTTTCCTTCCAGTCGTCTAGTCTGGTCTGGTTGGTGAGAGAAAGTGTGCTGTTTGTTAATTCATAAAATGGTGTATCGCTGCAGCCGTCGCCTTTGATAGGCAAACATATACGGCTTAGTGTGTGAAGAGAAGTACGTTCTCTTACTTCTGCACTGTCGTGTGGACGCCATAGGCTTTTATTGCACAAAGATGTGTGTGTCGTCTTATTTCATTATTGTGCACCTGTATTTACGGTTTAAAGCAAGCGGGCACCCAGAATTTTTTCTTGGGGGGGGGGGGGGTTGCTGTCCCTGAGGCTGTATATAATTTAAGTTTGATTTTGAAAATTGTGTTATAAAAGTCGTGTTGTATGTACAACATAACACTGCCTGCAACCGCATTAATATACTTACGTATATAACTGCGTGTTCCATGACTCAATCAGTGTCCTATCTTCTTGTGTTTTTAATTTTATTAATTTATTTTTCAGAATTCTAATGTACTAGTCGTCAGCCGATTTCTATGGCGGATTTCAGCTGAAGGGGAAATCGTGTAAAACTTTTGATATAATATCTACAAAATATGTTTTTTAAATTTTAGTTCTGGGTGGTTTGGTGTGGGGCTATAGCCCAGAGGCCCTCTCCCCCGGGTGCGCCCTTGGTTTAAAGTGTAAATGATCTACTTGCGACGGCGCAGCCGTAAAGACGCCTGATGTCATAACCTTTGTCTTTAAAACCGGAATTTAATGTCAAGTAAGAATAATTTGCTGTTTGTTGCGTGTAATGCACTATCTTCTGTGTGTCGCTTAAGAACTTGGTGTTCTATTAGAGTTTGCATTGTGTTGTGTCCTCACATGTTTCGTGTAGTGTGCTATCTTCAGTGTGTCAGTTAAGAACTTGATTGTTCTGTTAGATTTTTTACTGTACTGTGGTATCTCATTTTTCGTGCAACAATCTCATCGCCTTAGTAGAGCCCTTTACCGTGTAAAATATCTGGCACTAAATTCAGATACTGTGTCAGACTGTGCACCCGAAGCGAATGTCGTTTCGGAACGAAGTGTGTTTATGATTATTATATTACAGGAAGGCGAGCAAGCCTAAATATTGTAGAGTGTTAAGAGCCTTGATGTGATTAATTCACATACAGTACTCTCAAGATGAGTAAGGCTGTGAGTGAAATTTAATTTCCCGTTTGACGTCACCAGGGTTTCGAGTGGTAAAGCCATATTTATTAGGGAAACGTCTTAGAAAACATACTTCGGGTAGACCGAGGAGATAGGGTGATGACTTTAAGATTGATCTAAAAAATAATTTGTGAGGGTATGAAGTTGATGAACTACTTCCAGATCGTGTGCTGTGGAGGATTTTGGTGAACGTTCGCGTTCAAATATCAACGAGCGTACCACACACACACACACACACACACACACACACACACACACACACACACTGCATAGTGGAAACAAAAATAAATGCGTCCCATATGTCGGTTGGGAATGAAGACTGTAACGTGGAGTTGGTTTGTACATACGTACATGCTTGCATGCATGCATACATAGATATATACATACATACGTTACTTACAGTTTTAAACTCACGTAAAACGCTTGCAAGGCATTTGTGACGTATTTACAATGCACCAGTGTTGTGCAAGCGGTCGGAGCCTTGCTCAGCCCGGGAATGGTTGCTGGTCGATAATGCAAGCACAGTGGTGCTTTTTGTTGTAAAACAACCACGTGTAACACATTGTTGACTCTGATGCCAGTGCCTCAGGTTGTGGACCGGAAGTCAGTAGTGAATGTTAAAATAACCAGTGAGACAAGTCTGCGACACACAGGGCGTCGCCATCGTCGCGTGATAGAGTAGAGAATTTGGATGGAGTTGTGTTTTGTTAACAGTATTATTACGTTTAGCTTTAAAAATGAATTGCATCGTCAATCCTTATTGAGCATCCCCAGTTTTGGTAAAGTTTTGTACTACATTGATGTGTGTTTAATTAGGCTGATGTCGGTGATTGAGCAGTCTAAAGTACTCATAGTCTTAAGGCCGCAATGATCGGGTTTTTGAATCTCGGTCGGTGCATTTAGCATCTGTTTTTCCGTGCTTTTCTGGTTTTTCCTGTGATGTGAAAGGGTTGACGGTGAGCTGAACTCTGCTATTTGAGAAGCTGTACAGCCTGTGTGGATAAGTCCATGGTGCAAAACAAGTTCATAGCCTGTCCACGTATGTCCTGCTGTTATTGAACCCCAAGGAGCATTTCCGTTTTCATGTAAGCCCGCCGCAGGGACCTGTCCTGGGGCTGTTGATTTCATTCCACACCCGCAAGGGGGCCACACACGCTCGGATTTGTAATCATTTTTGTCTGTGTGGGTAGATGGGATAGTCTGCGCAGACCAGAATCTTGACCACAGAAGTCTGGATGGTGTTCATATTTTATCTTTGACAGAAAATCTTAACATCTACGGGATAGTCACTACGATTTATTTAACTGTCCGCACTGTTGAAAGGTAATAGACTGCAGCACATTTCGTGCATCCGGAGGTAATTGTGTCAGGGTTATGAATAAAGTTTTAATTCCTCTAACAAAGGTTTGCGAGAACGATGGTCCTTTTCAGTTTCCACGACTTACTTCACTCATGATCTCTTTGCACTTCGATTTCATCTTTTCAGCAATGACACATGTAGGCCTAGTAACATTGAAACAAATTACCTAATCAGGTGCCGTCATTTTCTATAGTAGGCATGACTTATCAATTTATGTAAGCAAGTGAACTGGACTAAACTGCGCAGGTGTTAATGTCTATATGGTGTGTGGACAAAAACTTAATCGTGGTTGGAGTACGTATTTGGCTGGACGTATTTGTCAAGACGAATCTCAATAAAGATCTGAGTTTTCTTAATTTTCCGTACTTTGTTTTAATATTATTTCCGTGTACGGCAAGATCTTGTAAGTGATGTCTTCCCTTGAGGTCTTCCTACCAAAACTCTGTACGGATAGGTACTAGAAAACCACCATTATTGTAGAAGGCCAACTATCGAATCGGGCCAATAATATGGGGGAAGCAGCAGCAGCAGCAGCAGGACAGTAGTAGCAGTAGTTGTGGTGGTGGTGGTGGTGGTGGTTAGTCACTACGTCTTTAATTGACCAATGCTTATTCCTTTGGTACAGTACAAAGATAGAACCATTTCGCATGACAGACGTATCGAGCATATGATGTAAAGAAGTTTGTTTTCTGCGGCCTGTTTTGTGTAGCCTACATTTTGATTGACCGGTGCGCAGTTTGCACATCGTCGTCAATATCTGTATAATTTCAGTGCTACAGTTGTCATGTGTGTGTGTGCGCGTGCGTACGTACGCGCGCACGCGTGTATGTGTGTGTGTATTGTTCCACTTAATGAATTACCCTCTTGTTAGAAAACAAGGACTCTCATATCCAGTTACTGAAATTATAATTCTCATGCCTGAATATGCCATTTGCTTCCTGTACAACGTGGTGCTTTATGAATAAGCTATTTGCGTGTGTATTGGACCGTTGGAGGGCTGCTGCAACGACAGAAATGTGTTTGTTGACCTCTGCTGGTGGTTTTCCGAACACAGTATTCTTATAGTGTAACAAATAGTCCTGCTGTATGCACGTGGCTTTCCTAATAACGTGAATTGTGTGAACACCCGGACGGAACACTTTTTTATGGGGGCGTGCGAGTTAAATATTGAGAAACCAAATGAAACTTCACTTTTCTGGTCGTTCCTGTAACTACTTGGACCGGAGTCCTGCAAAACCCAGTAGTTGCTCAGCTGTTAAAGAAATTCTGTGCCTTTTATGGGACCCGAAGATTAAAAATCGTGTTCACAAGAGCCCATCATGTGATCTGGTCCCCAGACGATTCATTCTGGTCCAGAAAATTGATACATGACATGAAATATGTTGTTAGAAACTATGAAATGTATTTGAAAATTGCTTCGATGTGGTGAGTATATAGCAAAATACATAATGTGTGGTAGGTACGAGTATTATCTTGTAGCAGGGCAGCCTGACTTCGAATCCAAAGACTGTCATCCCCAGCTGAAAGATGTGGTACTGCGTATAGTGTAAGGACTTGAGCCTGCATTCCTGTATCAACTTTGTGGCGTGAGGGTCCTCAGCTTACTACACAAACAATAGGCATAACGTGAGACGCTGAGCAGGTACCCAAGGTAACGGGACTTAGCGCCGTGGAGGCAACCTGCGGTATGCGACGAACACGTGGTACGTAGAGCTGAACGAGTAAAGACAGTATGTTCCTGATTCGGAGTTAGACTGATTCAAAATCGAGCCCGATAATATTCCCTGCGTGGAGATCATATCTGCCCTAAGCTATAGTCGATACCTCGTTTCCCCATGTAAATATAACCTGCCTTGAGTGAACTTCTGGCGCCCAACAATCAGTTAAAATTTAGTGGTTGGTGAGTGGAAGGGCGGTGGCAATCTGTTGTGTGATTTAGCTTTTCGGTACTGAATTTTTATGTGCAATGAATGTAACGTGCATTAAATTTAATGGGTAAGTTGTTCTTGCTGGTAATTACCTAAGCAGCAATGTATAGCGGAGTGAAATCATACCTCCACGTATGCTTAGCTTTTGGCACTAGATGCTCATGAATGGTCAGCTTCACATCCCGGCCGATTTGCCCCTGTATTTATTTGTTTGTTGGCTGTTCGGCGCCAGAGGCGGTATGGATAATGATGGTAAAGGTAAAGCAATACCATTCCAAGCCTGGACAGGCCGTTAGGGTTCCAGGAGGTTGAGGTTCCCAGGAATTTTAGACAGTCGGCACAGGAAGGTGGTAAGGTTGTCAGCCTTACGCACCGGCCCCCAGGACATATTCCTGGTACTGATTTCTGTTAGACGCTAAGTCGACCCAAGGGCCATAGTGCGGCCGGAAGGATTATGCCAACGAAAAATTCGAGTGCCACCATCGGCAATTGAACCCGCGGCCTTCCGGTTTGTAGTGCAGTGCCTCAACCAACTGCGTCACCGCGTGCCGCCGTGGATAATGATGGCGGGGAGAAAATCTCTTCCCTCGCCGGCAATAGAAACCCAGACAGAATATGCGGTAGACAGACTCGTAGCCTAGTCTCTGTACTGACTTACGCTAATCACTGAAAAGGTCTTCTTTAGTGGTCTATAGATTTATAGACTTGTTAAGTTTTTGAGGTGAAGTTGTGAACAAGCAGTGTGTTGGTGCGACGCGTTGCCTTAAAATGACATATATTCTGTTTAGACCTCATGGTTTACGTGAAACATGCTTATAACTAACTCGCACCAAGGCGCAGTGTTCTTTCTGAAAATATAGTGGCCACACATGTAGTCAAATTTATGGCCTGTTATGGTACCCGAATGTTCATTACCGTGAACACAAGAACCCGCCACTGGTCACTATTCTGAATCAGATGAATTAATCTCTATTCTCCCACAGCATGTCTTTAAATTTTAAAGGTACCTGTACCTTTGGGCCTGTACCTTCCAAGTGTTTTCTTCCCTTCAGGCTTTGCAAGGCAACTTTTCTGTCTGTTTCTAATTCTCCTGTGAACGCTACTTACCATGCCAATCTATTCCTGCATTTAGTTATCGTATACAAGTCATAAACTGTTCCTGAGTGGTTCTTCCTCTCAGATCCAAATGTTGTTCTCAGCTCACTTTTCTAACAAACCATCAATATATCTGGACTGTGGTCTTCTAGCTATGTTACATGAATATGGGGCAGCACAGTCCCTCGAAACACATTTAAGAAGACCGTAATCGTGATATCGTAATGAGAACTTTTGCCGCACTCTCAGTGCACGTTCTTCCCTTATTATGAGAAACCTATAAAAACAGAATTATAGGTTTCTTTATTTTAGAGTTTGCGTATTTATATTTTATTTCATTCTTCAATCGGACCCAACATGTCGTTTAACATAAACGTGTGTTAAACGACTTGTTGGGTCCGATTGAAGTATTAAATAAAATATGTACTTAATGATCGATACACCATCTGGGATGTCTTACATTAAAATTTACGTCTTTAGATAACAGACGGAAGGAGAATAGTGCTCTTAGAAATGAAAATGAAGATGACAGAGTCACGGAAGCAGAAAAAAACAGTTTCCTCTCCCACGCATTGAAACCGAAAGTGGTCTGTGAATGAATATACGGAGAGTGAAACTGCCAGATAATTGGTGCAGTGGGAATACTTCCGCTACTCGCTAAGAAAGTTCTGGATCACTTGAAATCTAGGTGAAAGTCTGCATGAAACTGGTTCCTTCCTGTTGTCTAGTTGCAGTCTTCACATATTTTGCCTGCAGCAGACTATGAAATCTGCATCGCTTTATTCCAGTCACAAAGTTGCCAGTGCATTTTATACAAAGAGAACACGTATCACGATTGAAATAGTTTGTTGTTTCTGATGTGTTTGCATTAAACGATTTCCTAACAGGGATACCACTTCCGTCTGCGTGGTTCATCTCCATAATAACGTACAATTTTTCTAATAAATCTGGTACAGTATAACTCCAATTATCCGGATGAACTGGGATCACGAGCCGTCCGGATATGCAGAAATCTGGATAATTGAATTTTTCTTTGAAAATAGGCTACATTGGCAGTTTAAAGTGGAAAAAAATTTCTACAAACGGCTACATTTAGGCTACATATTTACGTTCAAATGAAACGTTAATGCACAATTCCTCCTATGTATTTGATAATTGGGGAAAAATTTAAGCCATAAAAAAGATGTAGTAAAATTGCAGTAAGAAAATGTTTAGTTACCTGAAGGGCCAGCCGATCCGGATAATTGGCAATCCGGATAACTAGCGTCCGGATAATTGGAGTTACACTGTATTTGCCGATCTACACACTAAGTTGCGCGTATTTCGCTTTCATCGGTCCCGTATAGGACGTACTCGATGCGTGTGTTTTACCTGAATTTTAAATTAATGAGTAGACCTTAAGGGAAGATTTTAGGGGTTTATGGTGGCGAAATGGACTTTGTGGTCGTTTGGGCTTTAATACCTTGTTTTCTGGTAGGTAGGTAAGTAGGTACAAATGTTTCGGGAGGAAGATGGAGGTAATATATTTCTCAGTAACGTTGGTTTCCATGTACCACACTGCAGCATATTAACATAACCCAGAAGATTACAGTATGTAATGTAATTTAAGGCACCCAGTCCGATACATGTATTTAAATGATTTTTGTCCCTACCAAAAATGGTACTTGCCATAATAGTCGTAAGATCCTGCTAATGGACCCCATCCTGAGCCTGATGAATCCATTTCTTACCATCTCGTCACGTTCTGTTTCCCTGAACATGGCAGTGCACTTTCGAATGCTATCAAAGGTGGAAAATTTCTTGACTACATGATAGACTGTCATCTTTGCAAGGGGTGTTGCTTCATGTATATAGATTATTCAAGAGCATTTGACTCAGTTTACAGAAATAAAATACTAGAATGTCTGCTGGAGTATGGAGTACCACTAAGCTAATTAGACTGATCTCTCTAACTCTTATTGATACAAAGGCAAAAATTAAGGTAAATAACAGTGTAAGTAGTGACTTCAAAGTTGAATTTGGAGTTTGACAAGGAGATCCATTATCTGCTACCATTTTTAGGGTAGGTATTGACTCAATCTTAAAACAGACATTAGAGGTAACATTTCTACCGGACTTAAACATTGTATCGCATATGCTGACTATATTTTGACTACAGCTCGGACTAAACAGGCTGCAGTCGATACATTTGAGCAACTGAAAAATCAGTCCCTGAAAACTGGTTTAGTAATAATGAAAATAAAACTAAATGTCTTAGGTGTAAAAGAGGAAATTACCAAATGGATGATGTGTGTACCAACAACATGCGATTGGAACAAATTCATTCTTATAAATACTTAGAATCAATCATAAACAGAGATAACTCTATTGAAGAAGAAATAAGAGAAATAATCATGCCTGGTAACAAAGCATATTATGCAAACAGATCCATACTCAAGAGTAAATTGGTCTGCAAGAAGTCCAAACTTAAAATATATCGGACCATCATAAGACCTGTAGTCACGTATGGCTGTGAGACTTGGGTCTTGAAAGAAGCCATCAAACACAAACTATTAGTCTTTGAAAGGAAAATATTAAGAGGGATATTTGGACCCACAGACGAATTAAATAGCACGTGGAGAATCAAAACAAATAGTGAACTCAATAAATTGATTAAAAACCAAACTATAATTAACTTTATTAAAGCGCAAAGACTAAGTTGGCTTGGACACATTCACCGAATGGATAGTGACAGGACGGTCAAAAAAGTTTATGAGTGGAAACTAGTACTGACGAGACCAGAAGGCAGGCCAAAACTCAGATGGGAAAATGATATCAGGAATGATCTAAAAGAAATGAAATTAAATAATTGGAGAATTTGCATCCGGGATAGAAACAAATGGAAAAGAATAGGTGAGAAGGCCAAGACTTTCAATATATGAAGTTGTAGCGCCTGAAGAAGAAGGAGGAGAAGAAGAAGAAGAAGAAGAAGAAGAAGAAGAAGAAGAAGAAGAAGTTGCTTCATGTAGTTACCTGTTTGTCTTTGTGTCAGTATGTCCGTCGCGGTTACTGAATCGGATTCTAGCGAAAACATGTTCATATTTGTTTTGAAGTACACCTTTTTGTTTCGTACCTAAACCTTCAGCCCTCATGTTTACAAATGACGGACCATTGATGAGTTGTATTGCGAAGAAACAGGTACTTGCTTTTAGCATTTTATTGTATTTGGGCGTGGAACTTGGTTTCCCACTTTAGATAAGGACATAGATTGATGGTGTTTGAGAGCAGAGTGCTGAGGAGAATACTGTACCGAAGAAAAGAGGACGTAACGGGAGGATGGATAAAATACGTGAGACGCTGCATACCTTTTTCTGTTCACTAGGCAGTCTATGGAAGTACGAAACAAGTAGTATGAAATGAGCAGGGCGTTTTACGTATCGAAATTTGAGAAATGCATACGAAATTGTAGTCTGAAATGCTGAATGGAAAATACTAGTTGGAAGACCTCGTCAAAAGCGGGAAGGATAATATCAAGTTTTTGGAAAGGTAGGATGTGAAGGCATGTACTAAACTGAACGTAAACTCGGGATAAGATCCACTACTTTGCTGTGTGAAGACGGCCGTCGTGTTGGTATTTATTGTAATGATCACCTCGCATGACGTGTTGTTAATTACGTAGTTCATCAGGGTCGCTAATTGTTTATATGTAGTCTGGGTGTGATTAAGAAGGGACAAGCACACAGGCACCTTGTAACGTAAAATTATTTTTCTTTGTAAAGTAACAAAAATAAGGTTAAGAAGATACGTAACAGTAAGGCGCGTTCATGTCTTTGAATGCTGGACTTTTCTCGGATGGTCATACCATTTAATCTCTGTCGTCACACTTTTGTTGTTGGTCATAATTGTACACACATTATGGAATGTTATCACGACTATTAGGCTCTGTCATTATGCATATTTATGTGCAGAACTTAGGTTGATTTTGTCTTTGTTAAATTTGTCGGTCATACGTAACTTCATGTTTTCACCCATCGAAATATTTTGTAATTGCTGACTTAAAAACAAGTTATTGTACGCAATGTGAGGGTATATTAATGATGCACTTACATACTCAGTTCAGTATTCCTAGACCTAATTAATAAATATAAAATATTATGATTGCTCGTTTTTGTTTTTCCTGGTTATGCATAATGTAAATTGTATGAGGAAATAAGGCAGAATGGTATTGATTATCATGGATTACTGTTGTTAAAACCACCCATTATTTTAGGAAAATCCGTCCTGGGGAAGTCGAGTAGTTCGTGAGGATGGACGGATTGTCGGACAGATGCGTAGTCGCAGATTTGCTAACCCGACTAAAAACTCACGTAAGCTTTATGCTGTGTGTGGCTTGTATTTATCAGTTGCTTGATGCGAAATGTTGGGTGAACTACGTAGGGCAATCATTCTTGCGAAGCTAATAGTCACTGATGTAGCTGAGAAATTCCCCATCTTTTGTGGGACCCGGAAGAGCATCATCATACACGTAAAAGCCAACCTGTGGTCCCTGTCCTGAGCCAGACAAATACAACCCGCAAACTTTGCACCCGGTATAAATATATAATCACACATCAACTCGTGCACAATGTTTCAAATAAAATAATCTTAGCTTACAACTTTTTGGACAGTAATGCACTGGCCAAAAATTGAGCTTTTGATGCTTGCACTCTGCAGCCAGCGTTCCTTCCTTGAACTTGTGACAACACTTCTGCATCTAACAACAGTGAATGATTTTAATAATTTCAACAACTGGTATCGAATATTTTGGTGCAGTGATAGTGACTGCTGTTTAACGTTTTAACTGAAATCAAATATTTTATGGTGCTTTCATTTAAACCATCCTTGAAGACATCACGGACAATTCATCACAGGGCGTCCAGAAAATGATGTGACTCTATTTTATCCATAACTGTGTTTTAACCAGAACTGTGTCTAATTATCTGGTGTTTTATTCGTTAGTGTTTACGTTATTTCCCTGAGGATGGTGCTTCGGAGCACCGAAACATGTCGGGGTATAATTAAAGTTCTTTTCTAAGGTTATTTTGTTTGTAACTTTGTTCACGGGTTGGTGTATGATCATATGTTTTTATTGATGTCACGTGCACGGTAGGGACAATATAAAGTTTTCACCCAAGTCCTGAAGATCGACTTAATATTGTCGACTGATGTGCGCTTTTGTTTTCCAAGTGGCATCTTTTCTTCACATTTTCAACAAAATCTTTGTGCGTAATTTGCACACTCAAATTTGTGCTACCTGTCACGCCGATCTTATTCCCCATGATTTGATCATCCAAACAGAATAAGAATTATGAAACTTATCGTTATGCAATTTTCTCCGTAATAATATTTAAAACTGCAAGATGAACATAAATGAACTTTACACTTTAAAAATGATACAGGAAACAATTGCGACGCACTTAGAACTTCACACGTACGTTACTTGACAGAGAAACACACTTCACAGAGACTCGATGTGTGCTGTGCGAGTCGCATGGCACGTATCAAGACGATAATGCAGCTCGTCCGAAACTTTGTGCAGAGTATCCCTAGTAATGGTAGTTACGATTCGCTGGCAACGATTGCGGTAAAGGCGGGACGAACGCCATGTCTTTTATGAAGTCTCACAGGAGGAAGTCGCACAGAACTGCGTCTGGTGATCCTCGGGTCCGTCTGCACCACACGAGGTGATTGACTCCGGCACAACGTTCCCTCTAATTTTGTTTACAGCTGCGCGGACCTGCTGCTGCTCTGAGCAGAAAATTTTTACAAAACTGACGGCTGCGCGGCACTTTAAAAGTTTTTTAAGTATGCATAATAAGAATATTTACAATGAAAACTGAAAAATTCCAGCTGCCCGGCAAAAATTCAGTGTGCGCGGGAGCATTTCAGCTACTGCCCGGCCGCGCATCTGCGCAGCTTAGAGGGAACATTGCTCCGGCACGACAGAGCCATCTCCGGGTAAGTTTCCTGTTCAGGTGGTTCTGAAAAGCCACGTCGAAGTGGGTTGCCACCCCATCTTGTTGGAAGATTAAGTTATTAGATTTCTCTTTCCACTGGGGCAGAAGCCATTTGGTAGTCATGTCTAGGTAAGAGTTACCCCGACGGCGTTTTTAACGAATAAGAGAAGGCCATAAACCTTCTCTGAAATGGCAAAGAACAGATTCACGTTTGGCGAAGGTGTTTCTGATAGGTTAACACGAGTATCTTCTGTTCCTCTAATACGGACATTCTGCCCGTTCACTTCATCGTTGACGTCTGAAGTCACCTCGTCACTAGAAATGAACCTTGCGGCAAGTCATTCTTGTTTTGTGTCTTGGATAGTGTCTGTGTGCAGAATTTTTATTGTGCGGCCAGATCTTAAAGTTCATTCGGTTTCACAAATAAACGTTTACGCAGGATTTTGAAGAGGGCTGTTTGTGATCGGTGTGGCTCACGACTTGCTTGGCGCGTTGATTGTTGTGGGCTGCACTGGAAGGAAATTCGAACACGGTCCACAGTTGAACCCAGATAGAAAAGGTCGCCTAGGATTATTGCTTTTGCAAATGCACCCTTTCTGCTCGAATGTCTTGTACGGGGTCTAAATGGATATTTGTCTGGGTGATTCGTTGTGAAGTGTGTGCGAGATTGACGTTGCACGTCTCTTACGTCCTCTGTCTTCGCCAAGTGTAGAACATGCAAACTCTTTCGTTAAGGGGTATCCATTTTAAAAACTAGCGATGTCTAGTGGCATCAGCCCACAGCAACAATCTGATGAAGAAATGGCATTACTAAATAAAAGCTTAAATATTATTTACGTTATATACCAACTCACTGGATCAGAAACGTAGCTTTAGAAGCAGAAACTGCAATTAGCTAATCTTCCCTCCTCAGAAAAAGACCCAATGGGGATAAACGGTAACCAAAATCATCAGTCATCTTTACTCACATTCAAAGAAGTCAAACAACATGACAGCTACAAAAGAGATGAAAATATCCATCCTATTAAAAAAAAATTGGAAAAGAACGCTATAATCGAAAAAGCAGATAAAGGTAACTCCATTGTTATATAAACAATATCATGGAAGATATATTGACTTCATAACGTCCTATAAATTCTCTACTTCAAGTTAAAAGCCCCACAACCCCATTTCAAAAATGCATCATAAATTTTCTAGACACTACTCATCCATTATAAGTAACGAACAAAAATGAAAACTTAGAAATAAGAGTTTATCGCCCCCCCCCCCCCTTCCAACTTTAAGAGGTCTCATCAAAATACACAAACCCAGTTTTCCCATTGCACCAGTAGTAAATTTGGCAAAACGTCCTAGGATACAAATTAGCCAAACTTATTAGAAACATCTGTATTACAAGTTGTCGATCTGCAGCGGCGAGAACCACGGTTTGGTACGTAAAATTCATCTGAATTATATTTAAACGTTCGTGTTCCTACCTCACAGAAAACATTGTGTCTTCCGTATAAAGACAGCCGGCTACGATTTCTGGATATAACCTCATTCTCTCAGTTTTAGAGATACTCTGAATCCTTATTCAGACAAGTGGTGGAGTGGATAGGCATCCAGTTCGCAGTGAAGCCTCTGCATTAATAGGATAATACAGGAAACCCCGGTCTCACACTTGTTCCTGCTGGGAATTTTAATATCCCTAGTCTATTTCAACGAAAGAAACGTAGTGTTTTTAATGCAAGGTGCGAGCCAAAAGTCTTCGGACTGGGGAAGTATAACAATATTAGGCATGCCTTGTTTCAAGGTCGGTTTTGTCCCTTTTAGAGTAGTACACTTCGGAGTTTATACAGCGGTCACAACGCCTCGCCTACTGCTGAAGGTGTCTCAGAAACTCCCGTTGCATAGTGCTGTCCAGAACCACCTGCGATTCAGGTTGAATCTCCACCATATTCTTGAATCTTCGTTTCATTAATTGGATTTTGATCTTGTGACGTTTTATGATCTTAGAAAGGAAGTTTGTATTTGATATTTAACAACTCCGCTGGCGCATGTTTCAGTCTCACAAAAAATCAGTCACAACCAACCCTATCAATCTCCCCACGTAGAGACTTCGAACAACCGGTTTCGGCCTAGTAGGCGATCATGAGGCGCTTCTAAAAAACATGAAATGTTAAAACTGTACTCTTCAGAAGGGGAAGGCCTTCCTCTTTCACAGTGGGTTTAAAATTATACAGCCTTGTATATATATATGTAGCATAAAAGGTGAAGTATCTGGGTGGGGAGATGGATAGGGTTGGTTGTGACTGATTTCTTGTGAAAAGTTTGTATCTTTTTTGAGTTGATCTTACTCGTCCTTGCTCAAAGAAAGTTGGTTTTATTTCTGGTCCTTATTCAGCAGACGGGACACAAATTTTGCAGCAATCCACGTCATCTTTAAACTTATGTTAAAAGTGAGTATGCATGTACCGTGTTAACCCTGTTATGTCACAAACGTCGCTAATCACACGCCCACTGTCCTTATGGATAACTACACGCAGTTTGCCACATTGTCATCATTCGGACGTGACGATTGGCGACCTGGTAAAGGTAAAGTTAGCCCTAGGACAGGCCATAAGGGCCCAGAACAGTGGGGGGGGGGTGGCTAGAGGTGTAGCTCTATTATTTTTTTAATGCCGGCGCTAGATTGCGGCCTGAACGTCCAAAATCCTCAGTCGATGTTCGGCGCCTTTTGAAAAGTGACCACCAGTGAAAGGGTTGTATTCTGCTCGTGGCGTCATCACCAAATGTTTTTGAGCATTTGATTAAACCTCAGAAGCTGGTTTCTCGAGGCTAAAAGGAAACTTTTTGCAAGTTCTGTCTTCCTTAGAGTCTGCTATTTGAGTGGGCTACGACTGTGGCAGAACGCACACATACAAACGTCAATTGAACAAAAACACAACTTTCTGTAGAGCGGCATTCCCCACAGTAATTCATAGCAGTCCAACTCATCGGCACGTAGTGGAGCACAGCTGCGTTATGTCCGGTTAGCACTTCACGCGTCCAGTCCGGAAACTGGTGGCTCGCACCTCGTATTCAAAAGTACGCCCTTCTTTAATTTCCACAACCACTTCTGTCAAATTCCGGGACAGTGCGTGAGAAAGATTCCTCCCAAATACCTCCTCTTAACCATCTTTATATCCAGCAACATTTCCATTATTTTTAAAGGAAACCAGTCATGAGATTTCTCCCAATTTTATTACGTAATAACCACTGCCTGCAAAACCGTGTGAGTGTATCTATATAGCCCGTAGTAGAACGGATTTTCAGTAGTCCTGTGAAGTCTGTGGTGACACTTTTGTACTGCGTCATCTACCAAGGGTGTGTCACATGCTTGTTCACGGTAATCTTCAAAATATTCCAGAAATTTTTAAGGCCGGCTACAGAGTGTGTTATTATGACGACAGATTTTAGCTGTAAACGATTCAGTTAGGCATACTCCTGGTGTTTTCCAAATGCGTTTTTGTAACGTCGCGTACCCCATTGACCTTCAGTGCAGTTAGTCTCATTGATACATTGCTAATTATATAATTAATTACTGTATGTTATTCCGTATTCGGATTTTTTTCCTTGTACCGTTATGTACCATTACGGATAGTGTCTGAACGTTTTGGTACTCTTAACCTTTTCTTTTTCTTTCTTTCTTTCTTTCTTTCTTTCTTTCTTTCTTTCTTTCTTTCTTTCTTTCTTTCTTTCTTTCTTTCTTTCTTTCTTTCTTTCTTTCTTTCTACCTACTTATTGTAGGTGGAGAGGGTTATTGTTGCACTTGATCATACGCGGTGAGACACACAGTCGGTAGGACTCCTCAGGACGACGGATCGGCCCGTCGCAGAGCCCCATACATAACAATACACAACACTCACAAGAGACAGACGTCCATGCCCTAGGCGGAATTCGAACCCACGATCCCAGCAAGTGAGCGGCCACAGACCAACGCCTTAGACCGTGCGGCCACCGCTTCTAATGTTTTAACCCTTTAAAGACGAAGCGTATCTGTTTTATATAAGGACTCAATGCGTACCGCGCTGTAAACACTCGCCACTTCGGTTATAAAAGCCAGTCTCTTAATGTTTTATAAGGCAAAAGTTGCTGTTTGTTCTGAGATCCGTACAAAACACATAAACGCAATGTGGGCACCACGTAGAATTTTTTAATGTTAAACCTGGTCGTATGTAAAGTTACCGCTAGGCTTTAAAAGGTTAAGCCTAGACGTACTCCATATTACATTTAAGAACTACTTTCTACCTCACAGGAAACTTATTTCCTCATTATAACGATTAGTCGTTTGATGCTGTTGAGGGAAATACTCGCTGTTTTGACATTATATTTTCATGTTTATTGTCTGATAAGAAACCGATAACTACCCTCAGTTGCCTCTTTTGTTTTGTGATACGAAGTTCTTAGTTCTGGCTCCGTCACATGACGAGGTAACACAGTATTTACACGCTAGCTCATCCCCTCTGCAGTCACCTTAAAATGCTCTTTTAATATACATGATATCACAACCATGAACACCCGGCCTCATTCAAACCCGGGTTGTGGTGTCACTCACAGACGAAGCTCTTTCGTAACCATGGCAACCTGGTAACCATCAAAAGCCCGGTTGTGATGTCACTGAAAGGCGTACCGTAACCATGACAACCGAGGGGTGCTTTAGTCACTTACACCAAGGACATTACGTGGGCTAAGGTAGATAGGCCTAGTCTCTGAGTCTCACGTAGGGCATTATGTAGGCCAAGGTACAGCAGGTGGGCCTAGTCACTCAGGCACAACAAGAGCATTATACCTATACAGGCTAAGGTACATAGGCCTAGTCATTGCGTTGGTACCTGTACTGGGGGGTTCTAATTAGCCTACATAGTCCCGTATCTGCGTAATACCAGACGGTTACGATGGACTGATTCCCTATCTGAGTAATCTTACCTTCTCTGCGAATAGGATTTTGAAAATTTTTACGATTTTAAAAGGCCAGGACTAGGGTAGGACCGTAGTGCCAACAGAGTAGACATTCACAGTCACTGCAAAACAAGTGAATTCGTCAGTGGCATATTTTGACGACTGCGAGACGTCCGCTTATTAATGTCGCGTTGCCTAATGTTACGGCCGTGAAATTTCATCGGTTGGAAGACGAAATAGTCCACTCCTTTGAAAACAGATACCAACCTATACATATTCAGGCGTTGTGGTTTGGTTGCAGGCAGTTTATTGTAACTTGTAATAAAAGACCGATATACTTCCGTCGAACACAACTACATATTATTCATATAATGAGCTACACGTTTCGGCTCGTAACAAAGCCATCATAATGCTGCATATGGCAGTGAAAAGAGATAAAATTAACAACTGTAATTCTATGAAAGTTAAACTCTGAAGTGTCCGTAATTTGAGGCTTCAGCCGCGATGCTGATGAGATCTGTGTTCTTCTGGGATATTACGCAGCATCGAAAGGTAATCCTTTACCGACGCTTCGGGACAGCGTATCGGTCTTCAGTTGTCATGAAGTCCAAGAAGACTTATTGACCCTTGGAGATGGAACCAATACCTTTTCCCGAAGCGTCGGTAAAAGATTACCTTTCGACGCTGCGTAATATCCCAGAAGAACGCACATGTCAAAATCTGAACTTGTTATATCAAAAGTGTCTAATATGAATTATCTGTCACACATTAATGGCTTGTATAGCTGCTAGTATAAAATGAAGTATCTTAAAATGTTTGGTCTAATACTCATGCCTGAAGACACCTCCCCCTGCCCGACCTGAAGTAAACGCAGTAGACAGGGATATCTGGATATGCGACAAAGTGTTTGTGTCGGAGTCCTAGCTAAGAAAATACACTCTTTAAAAACTTTTAAACACATATTTAATTTCTAAGAAGAGTATAACCACGACACAACGTTTTATTCACGTAAGTCTGTTTTATTTTAATTTTGCAATTGCCCATTTAATTAAATATTTGTGTGTTTTCATTGTATATTTTCATGTTATATACTTGTGTCTCTGTTTGATACTTTTAATTTCCTATTGTTGTATATTTTATTACAACTCATTTACGACTAGGATTTTCTGACCTTACGTCTATATTAGCTTGACCAGCCCCTTTAACACAACTTAATTGCTCTCGACCGTCACACGTCTTCAGACCTTTTAAGATTTGCTAATTCATACATTAACTGTTAGGTTATGAAAGAATCAAAATTCATTTTAGACAATTTTAATTCTTGTAACAAGTTGCGCTCTTACTTGCATATAATTATATTCGTTAATTTTACCTTTTTGATTCCCATATGCAGCCTAATGATGACTTTGTTACAAGCCGAAGCATTTAGCTGATTATTTGGATAATATATAGTTGTGCTGACAAAAGTATGTTGGTCTTTTAGTGTCATTGTATACACAATGGGATAAATCACCTGAAAGTGAATTTTTAGATAATTTTATGGTAACATTTTCGGTAGACGGAACGGAGTAATATGTCAGAAGTGTAAAGGTCATCAAGTTGCGGTACCTTTCTTACTTCCCAGGTAGGCTACTGACAGTGTCATGAACTAAACAGTACATAAGTAAATACTTTCTCTGCTCGGCCCTTGCAGATGACTGGTAACCCCCGTCTCAGTAACACGTCATCACGAGGACTCGTTCAGAGATGCAGAAATGTCGTGGCGACATGTTAGCTTGGATCACAGTGGTTTAAGCTATTTGCTCTTGCAGCATGATGAGAAAGCAGGCTTGCCGACTTATTGATTGTTGGGATGAACTGGTGCGGATTGGGGAGGTGCGATAGCATGCTGACACGCACTGCTGGGTTCAGCAGTGCTCTGCCATGACAAATATGTCGGTCATTGGGTCAGCCAGTGAAGTACCCGTCTTGCATTTTTAAGTGCTGTTCTTGGCGTCTTAATCTCGCCCGTGTTTTGTAAAAACGGGCTAACTGACACTTTGAGGTAAACTGAGTTATGTATAGTGAATCATTCAACTAATGGTCCCCTATGATGTGTAAAAAGATCCGTCCTCAAGAATATCCAAGATACGTGGGGATATCGTACCTCTCAAAGCATTTGTCATATATAATACAGAGCCTCGGTCTTGCTTTTACTACAAAGTTGATATTTTGTGGGTTGTCCCTTTTTTGCAGAATAGGGGCGATATCAACTTTAAACGTGGATTAAATTTCATCTTATTCATAGCTGAGTAGTCGCTTAACTATAATATGGTGAGAATTATTCGCACCAGTGTCATAAATTCTCGTGTTCCGATTTGATTACAGAAATTTCAAGCAGAATTGGTTCTGATTGATTGACTGACTGACTGACTGAGAAGCTGTCATAATGTCTGACTGTGACTGAAAAGTTGGTTTTCTAGCTGGCTGACTGACTTGCTGCGTGGCTGGCTGACCGACCAGTTGGTTGATTCGTCGGTCGATTTATGTAGGAAGGCCGTTGGTTGAGTTACCGAATATTACCTATCATGAGTGACATTGAAATTAATGTAGAGAATGACTGAAATAATCCGCCGTTAGCTTGCTGCAGTCGAAGTCAAAGGAAACCTGCGTCCGATCATTAACCACATAGCGATTGGCAGTCCGTATGCATCAGTTTCTCAAAATGTCTCTCTTTAAATTAAAAGTGTATTTTTTTTGCCCAGACACCATGTTTGAAGATATGTCATAAAACTAAATATTCTCGCATTCCTGTTGAGTTGTGTGATTAAATTCATGCTTAGGCCGTCTTTACCCGTAGGAGACAGCCAGAGTCGTTCTGGAAGTGGTGGTATGCCTGCTGGCAATCCGACATATGTGACGCAGCCCGCGCGGCTTGTGCAGCCTTCCTGTGTGTACTAGAACTCTAGAAATTTTACGTGGTCGTACTTGGATTTCTCATTTTATATAGATGAGGCCTTCGTGTTGAATTATGCAGCAGGTGCAGTGCACGACGAAATTCGAATGCAGGTCAGCTGTTATGAGAGTCCGTAGTAGAAGGTGCTGTTTATTAGACCGAAAAGTCGAAGGAAAATACTTTTGAAAGGGTGGACATTTTTGTGTCATGTAGGTGCCTGGACTTGTTGCCCACATGAAATAATAGCCTACGTCAGCAGTTCCCAAGCTGTTTTGATTCACAGACCACTAGAAGAACAGTGGGGTTGCTGACTACCAGTCCCCAGTCTGCCTCACTTTATTTTTGTACTTTTTTTCATGGCGCAACAGCCCCTCGTGGGCCAGGGCCTCGTTATTGAGGCTTTACGATCACCCTCAGGTAGACACACCAAATTCGGTATGATGCTCTGTACGAGTGATCAGCCGAACGCAGAGACCTCTACCTGGACAACGCATAACACAAGAGACAGACATCCATACCCCCGGCGGCATTCGATCCCCACAATCCCAGCAAGCAAGCGGCCGCAGACCCACGCCGTAGACCGCACGGGTGCTGAGATCGGCGCTTCACTTTTTCTGTATGAAAAATATAATAAGGTAATTATCCCTGTGCTTAATTAACCCTTTGAAGACGAAACGTATCTGTTTTATATAAGGACTCAGTGCGTACCGCGCTGTAAACACTCCACTTCGGTTATAAAAACCAGTCTCTTAATGTTTTATAAGGTAAACGTCGTTGTTTGTTCTGAGATCCGTATGAAACACATAAACGCAATGTGGGCACCACGTAGAATTTTTTAATGTTAAACCTGGTGGTACGTAAAGTTACCGCTAGGCTTTAAAGGGTTAAGCATCATGTCATGGAGGAGTATATAGAATTGGAGGTATAACGTCGCACATTCTAAACCTCCGAATTAGGTGGAGGTGATTGGTCATCTTCATACGCCGGCCGATATGCATCGTAATAAAGAGCCCGCGTTGCCTGTTGGGTTGGAAGCTGGGTGGACCGCAGTCTGAATGCTATGGAGTAAAGAGAACTCTATGCCCTTCCCGGTAATGGAACCGTGATTTCCTGGTCTTCCTGTCCACAGCTGTTCACTTACTGTTTGGGCTGTCCCCGCTCCCAGTAATTGTGTGCAGATCTAGTTTTCACTATTACTCGTGCACCTGACCGTCTTTCATTAACGCCGTTAGGCGATTTAGGGTCGAAGAGGAGCCAGAATTATTTGCATTGATTGCATGATAATAACTGAAATTTGCGCACAAGGGTACGTTATGTTAAACTGTTGAAGCAGTCAGAAATCTGCTGTTGCTTCCGGTCGGTATACACCTTATAAGCGTAACCGAAATAAGATAATGCCTGATTGCAAGTACCTTAATTAACGAAGCCTGTGAGAAAAATTTTCATCATAAAGTATTGCCCTGAGGTAAAATGGCCGTAGCGCGAAGCTGACCACTCGCCTCAACTGACTGGTTGAGGCGAGTTTTACTTTCACTCCTTTCAAGTAGCTTTATGGCGCCGTGTTTAAGTACAGGAACAACTTTGTATTTACTTTTGTACGGAGTATAATAGGGGAAACTGAGATTTGTGCATCAGCAGGTGTTCCGCGGACCACTGGCAAATAAAACACTGGGCGGTACATTTTCGTTGCCTTCACATTATGAACGTAATTACGTTTCGACTATAAGTAGCATTTTTTTTTCGATCTTGGACGTCACGCAGTTTGACCGCTGTAACTCGGGTTCGAATCCCACTTTATGCACGCATGGTTGCCATCATTGTGATGATGGTAGAGCTCTTAACGCCATTCATACATTTGTCTTGAATGGCCCCATGGACTTCATTATCTCTTGGGTCGCATTTTTCTGCAATACCGCCAGATCACATTCATAAATTACGACTCTCGTCCTCGATCGTAATTTTTATAACTCCCAGATGCCGCTGATTTGCGAAGACGAACCGGTGCTTTTAGCCGCGGACGTTCGTAACCGAAAACAAAAATTTCCATGAGTAGTGAAGAACACGTTCAGATGAAACAGAAACCAGTAACAGGAGGAAAAAGTAAGGAACAGATGCGTGTCGGTCCAAGTTGCGTTCACTGTTGAACGCCAAGGTCGGGGGATTTTGTCCTGTGTGGGGGTAGGGTGCTTGTGTGTATTCTTATCACTGCCTGCATCATACTGTCCTAATGCATCGTACCGTTGAAAGTGTAGGAACAGCCATGAGCTAGCCCGTTGTAAACAGAAAACATATGTGACCTTAGAATCCAGACATGTAGTTTTGGGGGAATTAAAGTAAGACAACCCTGCGATATATGAGACGAAAGTTATTAGGCTTCGATTGTGTGAACGGTAGCACCAAAACAAAGGCTAAATGGGTCTCTATTTTAACGTATTATTGTCCCATCAGTTGTAAACGAGGTTACTGGAAGTTTGTCTCTTTCTGACTTGTGCGCTGACACACGAGGTCTTTGGCCGGAAGTGCATTCCTGCACATGAATACCGATAACGTAGCGGTACATTCCAGTGCGCTCTGGCTTCCTGACAGCAGTTGGGCGAGCGAAGTTTTGCCCGGTAGCGAGTGGCTGTCACCTACATGCAGCTCTCTACAAGGCTTGCCTGAATTGGCGCACCATTACGTAAATAGTTCCGGGAAGGACTTACGACGCCTTCTTCTGGCTTCCTTTTACGTAAAGTCGCTAGCGGAACAGATTTTCAGTGTTTTTGATAACGTGGAAGCTGCTGTGACAAGGTCGGGTGCGCCAACCAAAAGAATGACAAGCAGAAAGTTATAACACCACAGTTTGTTATTCTCTTTTTTGCTTTTATGTGCAAGACATATGAACTGAACCTTCATACCAGCTATTTAGCAGTTTGAAATAATGGCGTTATTTAAGTGGCAATAAACTTTTATCCACTTATAAAAACATCGGATTCTTGAGTTATGATTGACAGAAAGTACAAGAACTCTACGTTCGTACACACAGAACTGATTAAACACGTGATCTTTGTTCAGAAGTCAAGGCGTATAACACAGAACTATGACATAATGCAATGTTCTTGGTATGGACATGGCATCAGAATATCCTAATTAATTTAAGAAGCTAGTTTTCTTTTATGGTGCCGTAACTTGTTGACCTGCCAGTTTTTACAGTGACTAACCGAGGGAGCAACCAAATATCGCGGTCAAGTTATCAGTGCTCCTGTTTCATATTCGCGAGGTCGCGGGTTTGTGTCTGGTCCCATAGATTTATCTTGATTCGTGTTTTTCGTGTTCGTTTCCTTAGGCAAGTCGTTATAGGTAATAATACCTCAAATTAGGCCACGGCCGCTTCCTTCATATCGTTTCCCAATTCCTCAACAATTCGACGCTACATACTCGAGCTATACACAGCGTCCTTACATAAATCACACATAAAACGTGCCAAGTTTCAGTGGCTGTAACATCGCAATGTGGCTGCCAGCTGTGTGACTGGACAGACGTAACATGTGAGACACGACGTAATTATACTGTTCTTTGGCTTGTTCACATTTCGTAGTTGAAACTAATTTTTTGACAGCTTCGAATAGAAAGAACTCCATTGACGTCAAGTTTCGTCAAAGAGTTGATGACGTCTTGACGTCTCCATCAATCCGTTGTTATGGATCGGTTAATTACAATTTATTTTGACGTCGCCTTCTTGGTTATGACTCAGTGTAGCCTGGTAGGTGGTTACTAAGTTTCCGAGGTATATCTACTTCTGTCTTCAAGAATTTACGCGGGGTTGTCCAGAATAAACTGATGGTTTTAAGTTCGCAGCTTTGGGTATACAAGTGGCATGACGAGGACAATGGAGACGCGATTGTGTGTTGCATGGGCTTGGCTTTAGTGTGAACTGAAGCGGTGACCGATTAGGTAACGTGTTTTCGCTGTTGATTGCTTTGTAAGAACCAATTGTGTAGTGGATATGCTGCGTGCTTCTTGGGGGGAGATGGGAACCGCGGCAAAGGGCAAGTTCTAACAGGCACTAAATTCTGGCGTGAGTTAATGAATGCTACGAAGCAGGCTGTGATCAGGAAAAGAAGAAGCCTGGGAGAAGAAGAACAGTGGTAAGGCGTGAAAACTTGGAGCACGTGAGAACTGCCCTGGACAGAAGTAATATTCCCTCTAAGCTGCACGGGTGCGCAGCCGCCCAGTAACTGAAATGCTCCCGCGCACACTGAATTGTTGCCGCGCAGCTGGAATTTTTCAATTTTCATTGTAAATAATATTATTATGCACATTACAAAAAAGCTTTCAAGTGACGCGCAGTCGTCAGGCCGTGTAAAAATTTTCTGCTCAGAGCAGTAGCAGGACCGCATAGCTGTAAAAAAATTAGACGGAACTTTGGACGGAAGCCATGTCGTTCTGCAACATATATCGTGAGAAAGCTTGCCCAGAATTCTCCACTCTGACTTAAAATTCCACTCTTACAAAATGCAAGTGGTGCAGCAATTGAGTGACGGTAATAAGGTTATTTCCCAGTCAAATCTCTCGATTGGTTACGTGTAATGGCCGCCGCGGTAGCCGGACCCAACGGCTGCAGACTTCTACTTGTGTGGTTATCCTAATGAGAGGGTGTTTGCACATCCTTTTCACACCACTGAAGAGCCGAAAGCCCTCATTCGACTGAGAGAGCTGCTGTAACAGTAGCACTTCTGAGGAGAGTCATGCGTAACTTCACACTGAGACTATAGCAGTGCTTTGGAAGGAGGAAGCGCATTCTTAAGACATAATTTTTTAAAAAGTGGTTCGTGTGTATGTAATCTCTTTGTGCGTGCTGTCTATTCTGGTACTTGAAAAATTCCTAGTGTACTTTGTGCAGTAATTGTGTTACTTTCAAAACCATCAGCTTATCGTGGCCCACTCTGTACAATGAAGACGGAGGCAGCATGTTTCTCCGGAACGTTGGTACCCACCTACCACACTACAGACACTCCCCCGACTTACGCCGTTTCATGTTACGCAGTTTCAGACACGAAATTTTAAACAGGTAAAGACGTTTAAATAACAAAATTTTTCAAAAGCATGCCAAATTTTTCCTTGCGGGAGTGAAAGCGCAATAAGGCGAAGGAGGCGGAAGAATACTGCTGGGCGATGACATAGGCGGTGATGCGGTCATGCTGCCTCCGTTCAGGATTCAGATTGCTGGAGTTTAGATATGAACTTGACCCCCGTATATATACATACGTAGTTAACAACACGTGTACTCATATCTGACATGCACAAAATTCAACTTGCAGTGGACCTTCGGGAACGTTAACTACTGCGTAAGTTATGGGTTGTCTGTACACGGTGCCTTAACCCAGAAGACGACAACATGAGTCTTCAGTCTCGTGAAAACGACAGATCTTGTTAGCTTTTCTGCCTCTTGAAACGGACTGTTGGTGAAAGATATGTCTCGCTGCAGAATTGCAGTGCAAGTATGGTAATTGCTAAAACTTGGCGTACCTGGCATTATTGAAGGGCTGTGTTGCTGACTATGCGGTAAAGTTGTCCCTGTACACGCTATGAAGGCATGTAAGGGGGCATGGAGGTATTGCTGTACTCATTTTTAACTTCGTCTCTAGACGGAGGTGATGGTCAGCTTTACCCCTCGGAGAAGGAGCCCGTTGGAGGCTGGGTGGGCACCAAGGCCGGTGTGGACTTTTAGAGAAGAGAAAATATCTTTACCCTGCCGGTATTCGAAATCCCCGGATTGTCCAGCCCGTAGCCTGGACCCTATACTGGTTACGCTATGATTGTAAGGAAGGTTTCTCTTGTGCTAGTGCGGACTCAGACGGAAGCGTCAAACGTCGAGGTGGGCTGATCCATAACGCAAAAGTTTGCTTTAGGCCTGCCCTGTTTGTGTGACATTTACACTTTTTATATGTTGTCAACGTTGTAACGTTTCGTCGTGTTCACGTCAGTGTGTCGTACAAGATTTTGTAGCTTTCAGGTGTATAAAGGTCATGGACTGATTTTTGTAGGCGCGACAAAAGTCAAAACGGATAAACCAGTTCATGGACTTCAGAGTTGACTGTTATTGATTATAGCCTAACAGTAAGTCAGTTATTTCTTACCTCAATCCTGTTTCAAGGTTAAAGACGTAGAGTTTTACCTACATCCACGCAAACATCATGGCCTGGTTCGTAGGCAGTTTGAAGTGTCTCCGTTCATACGCAAACTTTTGACTAATTTGTTTGTGTTGACTGCGTTAGGAGTGTTTGCGGAGTCGTTGGGTCAGTTGAACTGGATAAGGGCCAACAAAATATAAGCTGCTAAGAGGTTGCATGGAGTTGCGTGCAAATAAGTACACTGTGCAGAAAGTCAATGTGAGGGAAAAGAAATTAAGGGAAAATTGAATTCGGGGAATGCTTTTTACAAGTCAGTTCAGAATATTTTGTTACCCTTGTTTCATGGTATATGTGCATATGTAATCATTAAAATATATAAATTATAATGTTAGCTGTGTGGGCTTAGAATTCCTCGTGGCGATGACAATGAATAATATTGTCGGGACCTGACATCGTGTATTCTGAGGGAACTTTACGACCTTTCAGACGAAGCTGTTATCTATATTTTTAGAGTCCTTCTACCCTGCAGATGGATGCAGTAGGTTCCTCCTTAGCTGCGTTTAATTCCTATCAGGCTACACGGCGTCACGTCCCAGGAGACAGTATTATTAATCTGATCTGTTTTTACGGATGTGAGAGCAGTTGTTTCGCACTAAGAAATAAGCGTCAGTTTAGGAGTAGGTTTTCTTTTATTATAAAAAATGCACCATGATACGTTGTTGGTATAATAAAAAACTGATCCAAAATGCACGCAATGAACAACTTTAAAATTCGATTTAGGATGTTGAGGGGAATTTTTTAACCTAAGAGAGGGTAAGTAACAGGAGGATGAACAAAATTACATTTGAAGGAGCATCATAATTTGTACTCGTCACCACGTATTATTGGGGTGTTCAAATCAGGGAGGGTGAGATGGCCGAAATACGTAGCAGGGGAGAGGCATATTCACGAAAGACGTTGAGCCTGAAGACTTGATAAAAAATGTGGGATTTCGCTCTCCTGCTGTGTGACGCAGCGTAATGTGGGAAGAAGAGAGACACATTGGAGACCTGGCATAAATTGGAGGGTGTTGAAATTCATTGTAAAGAAATCATGTGTGACAGTACGGACGGAATAGAACTTATCCAGATAGGCTGCAGTGGGCCGCATGTTACTGAAAGATCGCGTTCCACGGAAATCGAGGAGTATGTTGGCCAGCTGAGCGACTGTGCATTTTTCAAGAAGGGCGTCGTTTCATGTAGTTGTGCGACTGAATGTGTTAAATTTGTTGCAAATATAAATATAAGCTAAGTGTTTGTACAGTTTTCAGTGAAAAGTGGAAGCTCGAAAGGGCTCTTGCGGTTTCTTTTCGGAGTACTAATCATAAGAAAGTAGTTGTGTGCTCTTGCTTACGGAGGGAAGTGGAAACTATTATGAAAGTTCGTACTACAAATACATAAAAGAAGTGGGAAAGTGGGCGGATTGTTGAGCTTCGGGCCCAGTTTAACATAAAGGAGACGTACACTACATACACGTAGATCACGAGGTGCGTAGTGTGTGACACAGTCACCCCACTTACGCTTGACACTGTAACAGTTGAACCAGTTCAGCCAATTATTTGCATGCACATCATGGTTTTTGAAGTCCGTTTCTGTGCGTTATTTCACAGAGTGCTTGAAGTTATCACAACGTACGAAGCCATGCCTGTCTGATCATCTGTGTATGTCGTACACAAAGTTACTTAGAAGAACGAGTGGATGTATAAGTGTACAAAATATATACAGTAGCTTTAACTACTGTTATGGAAGTCTCCTGATGTTGGTGTATCATAAACCGGAACATGCAGGCAATCAGAGTTTCCTCTTTCACTGTTATGTTTATGGGTGTTATGGCCTAAATGTGTTTTTTTTTCTGGTTAGACATATGTCAACCATTGGTAGACAGCAAAAGATGTTTGCTTTGCCTTGTTTCCCAGAAGGGCTGCTTCTCAGCGAGATATCCCATGCGTAACATAAAAAGCATTAACGATGGTTGTGTGACCTGGTGTGATTGATGTAATATTAAATATGTGTAATATTAAATACCGATTATGCCAATAATGTGGTGAGCATTGTCCATCGTCTGATACAAGACCCTTATTTCATGCATACGACCTTCTCGGAGTTAGCTGTGCTGTCGTCTTGAAGTGTTTGTCACTATGCTGACGTATGCAGCTGAAAAAGACGTAAACGATCAATGAGGTGAAAATGAAATCCTTAATGAATTTCACTGTCGTAGACATTACAAGTCGCTAAGAAATGTGAATTCTCTGAGCCTGCGGTGTGCTCCACATTTCACGAAATCTGTAATAAACGGATGAGAAATATTCTCACAGACGACCATATTGTTTCAGTCACTGTCTAAGTAAAGTAACAGGCAAACTGTCACAAACGTTACAACATCGAGTTCACTGTTACAATGCACAACATACATTACGTGCTCTGTCTCAAATTTACCCTTTTTTTGTGGCGAAGGGCCCCGCGGCAGACGCGACGGACGCACCGCAGCCTTGAGTCTTATTGTGCAACCCTGTGATGAATATGATTAATTTTTCGTTTTTATGTGTAATGGAGTACTGATGGAATGAAATTGAGAAGGGAAAACAGAAGTACTGGGTTATAAACCTGTCCCAGTGCCACTTTGTCCACCACAAATCCCACATGGACTGACCCGGGATCGCACGCGGGTCGCCGATGTGAGAGGCCGGTGATTAACCGCCGGAGCCATGACGCGGCCAAACATACCCTTAAATTTATACCCTTTTCCTTAAGTAATCTTTCTGCATTATAATGCTTATTTTGTTAACCGAAAAGGAAGGCAAATTCTTCAAGGAGACATATTTTCCAGACTTTTTTCTGTGTGGCATGCACTACGAGTGTACTAAATTTTTAAAAATGCTTTTGCTCAGAGTTGTCGCACGATCACAGAATGGAAGTAACGGGTCTGTTAGCATAACAACAAACTGTGGAAGGGAATGGTTAGAACGTTCGGAAGACTGCTTGAAAACTGAACCGCGAGACTTCAGTGTCATTATTATCCGAAGGATGAAAGATGCCAAGGACGCCCGAAATATACAACGAACAGTTGTAACCTGAGCAGGCCAAGAAAATCCATGGATGACGGGACGACAGCAATCATGATCATGAATGCAAGGGAAAGTAAATTGTGTTTGTGCCATGTAACGTCTCTGCTGTTCATGAGCTGTGTCTAAAATGTAGTTTCATGTGCAACGATGGCCACCAAGATCAGTTGCTTTCTCGAAACCGTAAACAGCACTTTATGAGATTTGACTGCTCCATTCTGAAATATGCCTTTCTGTTCTTGTGTAGTATTTGTGTTACATTTAACCTACTTATTGAAGGAAATATATGCGTATTGTGTCATGATTCCCGCAGCAATAATTTTTGAACGAGTAGGCGGATTTTCTTGAAGTAAAGTACGGTGATTATTTCCCTAGAAATCTCTGTGTACTTGTAATTTAGAACAATTTATTAATTTTAAATGAATTAACACGGTGATCGTGCAGACTTTCGAGGACGAAGTGATACTTGCGCCGCGTAATACAGTGTCCTGAAATTGCACATACAAGTGGATCACTAATTAGTGTTTCCTATAACTATTGTATTGTGGGTTTTCTCAGTCTCACCATGTTCGGTGAAAGACATGAGATCCACGGACCTTCATACTACAAGACTGAGTCGCTGTTTCTATGAGCCAACAGGCTTGCTTTTTATGTCACACTGCCGTATCACGCACCAGTATGTATCGATTTATTGATACATTGCAGAGTCCTTGTTTTCGATAGACTAAACATATGTAGTGTGTTAATGTTCCTTTGATAGATGGGTTGATTATTCATTAATAAGTATGTTATATTTAAGGAGTGATTAACATTGTCTAGTCTGGTCGCAGGAAAAGTATTGCGTTGTAACAGTACTGCATGGTCCAGTTTTCAATGCATTAGTTCAGTCTAGTGGATCTAGGTTACATTGCAGTCCATTGTCGAGTGTTACCTTTTGCTTTGAGCTAGTGTGCGTTATGGATTCGTTGCATGAATTGCTGCAACTAAATGCACAAGTCTTCCCATCTAGCTAGCTAGCTAGCTAACTAACTAACTAACTAACTAACTGACTGACTGACTGACTGACTGACTGACTGACTCCATGGAGCAGAGGCCTTCTTGAGAGCTAACAGTTTCTCAGCTAGTCAAGAAATTCCCCGCATTTTATGGAACCCGGAGGTTTATTACCGCATTCACAAGAGCCCACCACCTGTCCCTATCCTGAGCCGGCTCAATCCAGTCCATGCCCCCATCCCACTTCTTGAAGATCCGTTTTAATATTATCCTCCCATGTGCACCTGGATTTCCCAAGTGGTCGCCTTTCCTCAGGTCTCCCCACCAAAATCCTGTATGCACCTCTTTTTTCCCCCATACGTGCTACATCCCCCGCCCATCTCATTCTTCTCTATTTGATTACCCGAATAACAAGTCTTCCCATCTACAGGTTTAATATCCACAGGCCCTACTACGTAACCACTGAAGAGATTTAAAGAAAACTAACATAAAACAATCAGGATGGTTAGTCTTCAGGCAGAATTCAAACGGCTTCCTAAGGGATTCGAATCACATACATTGTCACTGTGCCACGTGACGTGTTGTCATTTGAGCATCACAGAAGTGTTTCTGTTGAAATGTTTGATCGTACATACCAAATTATTTTTGAAGAAACCAATAGTGTCGTCGTGGCAGCTTTGTTTAGGTGTTGAAATAATTTCGACTGCCTCCCGGTCGGACTTCGTGGTTTCTGGTTCATAATTACGAATTGAGTCTTTACGGTTGCCTTGTACGGGTTATTTCGATAAAGCAACAGTGGAATACGGTTTTCAGGCTTCTTTCCAAATATTCTAGCTATTTCTTTTGTAGTGCTTTAATATAGTATTGATCCTGCCACTGCTCTGAGGAAACGCTTTTCGGCCGGGTCTGTTCTTCCCAGTTAGCTGTCGGTTAACATTAAACATTCGAATCCACATAAAAACCTGTGTATGATAATTCATGTGCAGAAGTTTAGAAAGTTTTGCTTTTGGCATTTCGCTGGCAGTATGCGTGTTAGTTCCCCAGAACTGAACTGTCATATTCTCATATTTACTTTTATGTAACGAACGCTGTATACAAGTGTTTTTCTTTTCTATTTCTCCCTATCAACAAAATTTATACCATGTATTATATATTATATAACTGTGCACCATGCATGGAAGAGAAGAAAAATACAATGTAGTATGCATTACATCTCTGTTCACCATGAATGGGATAGAAAAAAAGGTATACAAAATTTTGGTGAGGAAACGTGAAAGAGTTAGGCCACTTGGAAGATCAAGGCGTAGAAATCACTGTCTCCTATTCAGTGGATTTCGAGGCCGCTTTCCTCGGGGGCAAAGCCTGAGGCTCACCACTCGCCTCCTGTACCTCAACGTGTTCCATATGTCTTGATGGAGTACACACAGGGGTAACTTCACTTTTACCTTTGTTAAAGCAGTAGGATGGGAGGGCGTGGATTGGATTCGTTTGGTTAAGAATAGGGACTAATGGCGGACTGTTCTGAAGCGGGGATGGACCTTCGGATGCCATAAAGTTCGGCAGTTTCTTGACTATCTGAACGACTGTTAAACCTCTGAAGGTTCATCCATGGACGTAATTGTAAACTTATCCGCAAATTTTCTGTCTCATAACTAATTACTGCTTTCTAAATAGAAGCATTACTTATCTAAGTTCCTTCGTGCATATTTCTCCTCTTCAGATTTTCCTTTCCTTCCTCTTCTGAAGTTTCCAATAACAACTTGGTTGGTTTACGCTACATTCACCTTGTATAAGGTCCTCTGATGAAAAGTGGACACACGAGTGACCGTCGATCTATAATGTACACATCACAATTTGAACTCTACCTCGGAGTTTGGAGTGAAATATTGATGCTGAATGGAAGAAGCAGCGTTCATGTACGTGCTTGTGAGTTGTCTGTGTTGGGTGGCGCATGTGAACTGAGAACGAGGTCACAACATTATTTACATTTTTAAAAACATTTTAAGCCAATCGGATATGGGTGTAGGCGCGAAAAATAACTTTCTGATACTCAGAAAACAAATTCCTCTTTCCTTTCATTTCTTTATTTCTGTTACTCCTCCTTGTTGGTATAGTGGCAGGTGGGAAGTTCAGAACTATTAAATGTCGTGGTCTTCAGTGTCAAGATAATCGCACCAAGTCTCAAAAAAAAAAGTGGCCAAGGAATATTTATAACACTGGCGAGAGTGCCCATCCAGACGGATTAAGGCGCGCTCGGACACAGGGATTGTGGGTTCGAATCTCGCAGAGTGCATTGATTCTGTGATAATCTGACCCTCCAACCGAGTTTTACTGCTTGTGTTTGGAAATTTCTGTAGCAGAGGGAATGTGGGGCCTAAGCGAACTGTGGTGCTGGTGGAGAAGTTTAATATTTATGTCCACAATTGAATCAGCAGGCGCCTGGAGCCTTATGCTTGTAGCTCATGTCTTTGTAATTGTGAATTTCTGTTACGTCTCGCCATTCCCACAACCTTCAGGGCTAATACACATATTACTGATTAATCAACTTAACACACATACTTACTAAGTCACTTATTTACTATCTTCATTGTCTTTAGACTCCGTGTATTTCCTGGGGATATTTCGTATTCGGTGAAGCAACATCCGGTTTTTTCTTTATCGTGGTTTATGATTCCACGTAACTTCTAAGGAGACTCTCAGATACTAAGTTGTTTTTGAGTACATTTATTATACATCGAAAATTTCAACACTATAGGGCTCGAGTCAAAAAGTGTGTTAACACCTCCTCTTGAATGTCACGTCTGACCTAATCGCCGAGCAGGTTCACACGTCGGTAACACGTGTTACTCGCACTTGGGGGGATATTTCGAGTCATGGCCTGGTGTTGCTATCTTAAGGCTGTCGTGGTTTTTCTCTGTCCTTCCAAAAATGCCGATATAGTACAGTCCAGTTCCCGTATCTTGATACTTGGAAGGTATTTAAGGAATGCGGGGAGGGTGGCCAGTGTATATGACTCAGCAAATACACCAGTTCAAAAACACTTATCACTTCCATTAGAGGGACTATGCCGGCTCCTAATGTTCTAGCGGCCGATGTATTTGGGACTGGTATTGTTCACTGATATCTCCCGCCATAAAGCGGCTACTATCTTCATACCATGCCCCTCCCTCTCCTTTCATCTTTCCCCACTTCCTCACCCCGCAAGTTTCATGATACGGGAACTGGACTGTAACTGTCAATATTTTATCCTACAATCCCACAACTATGCACCGAACCTGTCGGTTGAGTGGTTAGCACTCTTCTTTCGTACTGAGGTGAGGGGGTGTGTTGGGACCCCCAGGTTTGAACTTAGGCAAGATATAGTTACAGGTTTCCCGTGGGTTCCCTCATCGCTTCCATATACAATTCGGTCTTACGTAACCTTGAAGACGTAAAGTTTTCTCCCACTGTGACATGAAGACGCATGGGGAATGGGGATATAGCTGCACGTGTTTTTTACCTGGGCGCTAGATGCAGAAGAGTGGTCAGCTTCATGCGCCGTTTACTTTACCCCACCTCCCTCCAGTACCCACGGTATAGGAGAGAGGATGGGCCCTGAACCGGTCTCAGCGCTGTGGAGAAGAGAAAAAACATGTGCCGTACAGTGTTAAAGGCCAAATACATGCACCTTTAACATACAAGATTTAAATATCACCTTATTAAAACATTATGTCATCGTTATGTTATCTGTGTATATAAAAACACAAACAAAGCAATATATAGGGTCCTGTTGTGATATCCTAATTGTATAGAGCGATAGTTGCAACGACGACATAGTACATACCTGCTATTACGGTGGGGTGTATTACGGCAGGCGGACAGACCCGAACTGAAGTGGTGACATTTAAATCTTTTCAGTACGTTTGGAACCACTGCACAATTACTGACGGCTACCAACTCGGATGTTTTAGGATTTTACCTGTATTTTTTAACGGCTTAACAGTGGTATTTTAAACAATTATATTTAAAAGTTGTATTTATGTTGCTGGATTGTATGTATAATTGTAATTTTTGACATCCCTGAAGATGAACCAGTTACTGGTTCGAAACATGTAGGATTATAATTAAACATCATGATATATATGTTAAAAGGTGCATGTAGTTGGCCTTTACCATTGTACGATTCATGACAATGCACAGTTTGAGTAATATGAAAAACATGTACCTTTTCCGGGAATTGAACCCCGAGTCCATGGTCATTCAGTCTGTGGCGTAGGTGCAGTTGAACAAAAGTCGTTAAATAGCCAAAGATTTCTTCATGACCGCTTCGTTTCTCATTATCCACTGTGAAGTTACCCCATTGCACGTAACGACGCAAAGTGTATCTTGGAAGGTACTGTGATACGGTGGTTCTGCGAACCGTTCACATGAACGAGCCATAAGGTTCAAAAGTTCCGTCTGCCTCGAAGAGGAGGAATTTCACGAAACATTGCGCCTGTCTGGCTGTACTTTTCCCGCCACATTATAGAATGTTCATGAACAGATGACACGCTTAATGGCTGTCGTGATCGAGGTCAGTGAGCTCTAAAGGAGTCGATTTAGATCAATGCTATAGACTTTACGGGACTGTGGTCTAGTGCACACATTCTGAAATCACACAGTATTTGAGACCAAAGTGAATTTCATAGCAAAAGCAAAAGCAAAATGTTTCGCGTTTAGATTTCGTATTTACCTACAGGCCGTGTATGGAATTAGTATCAAGACGAACAGTGTAACAGCAGCCTGCCACAGCGGTTCTGAACGGGGTAAAACACACACACACACACACACACACACACACACACACACACACACACGCACAAACACACAATATAATGTGTACTTGTTTTATAAATTGTGAAACTTAGTCGGAAGGTCCAAAAGTCCGTCTTGATAACTTTATATTTTACAGAGTTTCCTGTTGACTGAATACATGCCCGTAAAATTCTGAATGTTGTCTTATTTATAGTCCTATTGCACGGTAACATGTAGTCTGAGATAGCAAGTAGGCTAAGTTGCCAAAAAAAAAGGGGGGGGCACATGAAGCCTCACTCTCAGTCCAAGGCGTACGTGAAATTTAACTCTGATATCTAAGGGGCACGTCAACTAAGAAAGGTACAGAAACGCGGGATCAGATTTATTTAAGTCCTGGCTTTTAATGAAACATTTATAGCATATATTATGCAGCATTTGAAAGTTGTCAAATGCTTAGCAATTTATGCATTGAAATATGTTTTGGGTAATAAAATTAAGGGAGAAGAGATGAACGGGGAGTGTAGCATGGATGGCAGGGATGAGAAATGCATAGGATATTCTAGTCGAGAGGCTGTAGTGGAAGAGACCGCGTGTGATTCTCACGTGCACATGGGATGGTACTAGCACACTGGAAATAGCACATGACGTGATGACTTGATTCATCTGGGGCAGGACAGGGGCCAGTAATGGGCCCCTTTGAACAAGATAATAAACCTTTGGGTTTCGTACAAATCGGCAGACTTCTTGATCGAGATGTTCGCTGTTCTGCGATATTACGCAACGTAGAGTGGTAATTCTGTACCGACGTTTCGGGACAACATATGGGCCCCGTCTTGAAAGGTTAAGATGTCTTTTCTTCCTGGACTTCAGGCAGTGCGGTATACCACACTGCGGTATACCGGACTGCCTGACATGATACTTGTCATGCGCTATAGCAGGATAAGATCTCCTGAGATCATAATAGACCGAGAAAGATGTTTGTATGCGTGCTTCGTAAAGAGTGTGAACTGTTCGACCTCGAACATCTCACTTTAAAAAATTAAAAAAAAAATGAAATTTACATTATTGTGGTTCTACGATTGTTAACTCGGTGCATTTTGGAATTTTAATTTTAATATTTTAATCATTTCAATGAAGGCGACACAATACCTACATAAGCGTGCTGGCCTTATATTCCTTCGTTCATATACGAGTATCTCTCTGATGATGGCACCTAGGTGCCGAAACATGTAGCAGTTTTTTACTTACTTTTGAATGTATTCTATTAAGTGCATAAGTTGGTTAACGTATTAATTAGTGGCGTTATCTTGTGGATTAAAATTATGTGACTATTAAATCGTGAAAAGAATTTACATCCGTTTAAAATTATCTTGTGTTTTAAAACAATGTCCAAATGAATAATCAGTAGCCAGTGTTCGTCATTTCTGTGTTGGTTTTCGGCTGTAACGAGCTTCGGTTACTTCTTTAATGCCATGGTGTTGAACTGAACACTTGTGTTTGGCCCTTCTATAGTATAACTGCTTTAAACCTTGTCACATCGCCTTTTGCGTGTATAGCATATGATGCACCGCTTCTCACTAGCGTTCTGGAGTTACCAATTTAAAATTCTGGGGTTCATCTTTTCATATATAGATATCTGCCTGCAAATAGGCTACAAGAGCGACATTTCGGTTTGTCATTCACGATGAACTTTCCCTCCTGTTCGTCGCTGTGTCCTCAGGAATTAGAGAAGCTTGTTTAAAATATCTAAATCAGTATTTCATTCAACGTTCTCGTATAGTCCTTTGAAATTAGAGGTTATCGCAGCTGTGGATATTAGGGTTGCCGTCTTCTAGAATGTGACACAATGTAGTTGGTAGGTAGGTAGCAACATTTCGTTGTCCTAAACATTGTTAATTACCTACCAAACAACACGGTGTCGCTTCCAAAGATAGTAATCCTATTATTCGTAGCTTGTTTTGTTTGTCATTTAAGAGCGCTACTGGTAGCTTATGCTATGTAGCGTCGAATGGTTGTATGATTAATGAATGAGGTTAGAGAATATGGAAGCAAACGGTCATCGCCTGATCTGATGCACTGTTCCGGCAGTCGCCTGGAAGGACTGAGGATAATCAAGAAAATTGCCATCCTGTCGAGATTTGAACGTAGAACTTTTCGAATACGAAGAAGTGTTACCCACTCGACTGCGACGTTCTGTAGATGATTGAGCATGTTTAAACAACATATGAACTACATTCAGTAGGTGTTCAGTGTGCTGTGCACCCACCACGCGTTGTGTGTACTTGTCATTTATCCCACACGAAAGTTAAACACAAGCGAACTTTGAAAGGAGGAAAGAGATGCGCTAAGACGCACGCCGTCTGTATTGGTGGTTCATTATTCTGTGGTGAAGTAATAAGAAAACCAATCAATATGTTGCCCGGGGAGAAATATCCTGGTAACAGCCCGTGTGTTTCTGGTACATGGGTATCTTTTCCACCTTTCGAGGTGTGTCCTGAGAATAATACTAGAAGCTCATAGAATCAGTCAATGGCCTGCAGCCTGGTGCTCCAGTTTTGTGACAGTCCGTACAGCTGTGTGAGATGCTAAAGGCGTTTGTTTTTCGTTACTTTTCTTTCTTGTGTCTTATTTTTCTGTATTTATCCGTCGCACGTTCTCTTTTTTTCCCTTGCCTTTTACTGTGTCTGTTCTTCTATCTGTCTATAGCTGAGACTTCTCGCACCTTGCACCTTCGCATATACTAAATGTACACAACACAGAAAACACGGAGAATTTTTCGTGTCGAGACAGGTATTCATGGTGGTGATCAAGAGCGTAAACACCGCGCGGCCCCCGGAGTCGTCGCGGCCAATCGTACTAAGATCATCAGCTTTATCATGATGATGATGATGATGATGATGATTATTATTTGTTATCATCATTAAGCAGGTTAAAACGTAAAGGTAAAGCGAGCCCTATAGGGCCTGGACTGGCCCTTAGGGCTCCAGGAAATTGAGACTCCCAGAACTTCTAGGCAGTCGGCACATGAAGTGGTAAGGTTGTCAGCCTTACGCACCGGCCGCCTTTATCCCCTGGTACTCATTTATGCCGGAGGCTTAGACGACCGCAGGGCTATAGTGCGGCCGGAAGTGTTAAGTCAAATTTTATGCAAGGCATTTACAGTCATATACCTGGCACAAACCATGTTTCTAGGGTATATAGTGTTGCAACCATTCTGTATAATAATAATAGTAATAATAATAATTATTATTATTCATCGTCAGGTGGTCTAGACTCCTCTGGCTGCACGTGTAATTTTTACGACTCCGTCTTCAGAACTCGTCTCGTGTTAAAATTTCTAAATGTAAGTACAGAAGTATTTAAACTTGTCTCTCCGTGGCATGCCTGGACGGCCCAGGTCCCCGATGGCGACGTAGTTATTTAAATAACAGCACAGTGAAAGGCTTACGAAGAATAATGTCGGACTGTGGCAGGGGAGGAATGGTTTCCTGATCTGGCCCACATATTTGTATGGCGGGGCTGAGGAAACTCCCTTAAAATCTGTCAGGATTGCCGGCACGGGGTTTCGATGTACAAGAATTCTAACATGGCAGCACGTGATGCACGACTGTGGGCGTAGTTTTATTGTACGCACATACGCAGCCTTCTCCAAAGTTACTACAAGATGGGGAGTGTTCACTTGGAGGCAGTGAATGTGGACCACCTGACTGTAATTGAAGAGACCTGAAGTGAAATCCAGTGCTCAATATGAAATAACTGGCGCACTCGAAATACATTCCGCCAGTTCACTGTGCTTCTTTATGGTCAATTAAGTTGAGTGAGCTTGACATTTGATTGTTGATCTAATGACTAAGTGTGTTCAGACACTAGCCGGTGGATAGGTAGCGGGACTGTTCATGCGTTGCGTTACGATGTGGGTATTAGCCAAGATGCTTGCTGTTGCCCCACTGAAACAACGGGTTGCGTGAAACTGATCGAATTCAGGCTATCGTACGAAACCGACTGCACTGATGTTTGCACATTGAAGCGAGCGACTGAGGACTGGTTTCTGGTTTGTATTTAGAAATGTGTTCATGCGAAGATATGTCACATGGTGGTTTGTCAAGCGTAAGGAAATAAGGGCGTACTGGGTACATCCATACAACAGAATTAATTGCAATAGTAGTGTCTGTTGCTGGCCAGGAACTATGGCAGGATGACAGAAAAATTCAGTTGTTTTATCAGATGAGCTGGGAACATTTAGCTGAAGTAGTTCTTGTAATTGGCCCAGCGGTAAGTAAGGATACCAACTGTAGACAGGGCGTAGCAGTTGAAGACAGGTAAGCCAGAGTATTTATCTAAGCGTAATTCAGGTACAGATGTAGTTTACAGATCTTGAACAAGGGAAAGGCAAGTAGTGAACTTGCCCTAGATTCAGGAGCACAAAATTAAAAATAGAAAGTTAAATGTATAAATATATGAAAAATAATATGAGTATTATAAAGTACAAGTATTAATATATAATAATTTGAGCACTTATAAACATCACGTCACTAGCCAGTTGCCTGTGCGACACTCGACAATGCTCTCGACTGAACACACGACGTCGCGAAGCAACAGTTGCTTCCTTCATACTGTGTTTACGAATTTGATTAGAAATTAAAAGTTTCAAATTCATTGCTTGCTCAGTAATGCAAGATTTTACGTCAGCTTTACTTCGTGATCTGACTTTAAGGAAGTTTGGCAATCGGAATGAAATATAGAAATTGTCTCATTTCCTTGGCGTCAGGAAGCAGATTTAGCAGGACATGTTTGCGAGAGTCATCACATGTAAACGGGTTCTTCTTCGTGGTACAAATTGCATTAATGTTCTGTGAACATCACTTAAAGTGCGAGGCGTTTTTCTGTTCTTTACACATGATGACGAGTCACCTGCTAGTGTAGCCATTGGCAACTCTTTGCATGCGTATCTTTCATTTGGTCGTGTTGTAAGTTTTGCAACGTTTTCATCTTTGCATCCGTTCTCGTGGTATTCAGGATAATCACATTTAGGCTCACCGGGGGAGGCAAGGTTTCTCAGTTGCGAGGTTTACTTTGATACATGGCGAAAATAACAGCATAAAGCCATCTACGTCCAGGTCCACTGGAGGGTAAAGAGTTTACTTACGGAAACGGTAGGTTGTGCCACCATATTTCTTTAGGTTTGCATGCTGAAAACAATTGATATTCGTTACGTGTATCTACTGTCGAATATGTCCGTGGAGTGGTTATAATTAGGGGGAATATGTAACAGAAGTAATACTTGCAGCGCATGTTTTACTTTTATTAATTTGTTAGTATTATTTCAGATATTTTGCGACATGATGTAGCTTCCTGGATCTTTCATTCTACTTCGTACGAAGCAATAATGCAGTCAATCAAATCGTAGCACATACTGCAGAGGCAATGTAGAAGTGTTTGTGTCAGGAATGTATGCCCGTGCCACATTATGCCGGCTGGGAAACCATCTGGCTAATAAAAACGTGGATGTTCAGGCAGATTCCTTGCAAACTTTCCCTAATATATGTAACTTTTGCACCTGACAGTAAACTGATGCATTTTTATAGCGTATAAAATTTCTTGTTTGGCATTGGTATCTAAATTATAACTTCGTGATTTTCCGTGATTAGTTTACAACAAAAATTTGTTACTGAACATCCAATGTCTACTGATTAGTATTACAATTTTAATTCTGTATTTGTGTATATCTCACACACACACACACACACACACACACACACACACACACACACACACACACACACACACACACACACACGCGCGCGCGCGCGCGCGCGCACACATATTAGGAAATAAAGTAAAAAAATCACACATCAAATACGAGTATCTTTGATTTCTGTAGCTACTCTTTACCACACAGTCAGTCACATCCTTCTTCGAATATTCTGATGTCGCATACTTGTAAATGCACGCAACTTTTTCTGTCTCCAGTAGAAGTTGTGTGTTTCGCAGTGGGACAGAAGCCTTAGGGACGCTCAGGATAGATAATCTTTACCGCCTCCATGTTTGAGATTTAGGTTGGAAGCAGTATATTTCTGCGAAATGTTGCTACCGACCTACCAGATTACATGGTGTCAAACCCAGAAAACCGCAATATGAACACTTAGCCAGATGATAAGGAAAGCAAAACTTTGTTCTCGTATCTTGTGTTTCTCCGCTTTCTTCCTCATTTCCTTTTTCTTGCGTATGCTTTTCCATTATTAGTGACTGTTAATGTTCAGTGGTTAGTGCTCTTGCTTTATACAATGGGGATTATGGTTCACAAGTCGGGTGGGAGACCGCCTGTCCTGGCTGAGGTATTCGTGGGTTTCCTCAGTCGCTTCAGGAAATTGGGCTGCGTTCGTTTCCTTGCACATGATTTGCAGTTCATTATCTAACTAGCGTTCGACGCTGTGTCATCTTGCTCATCGAAAGCATTGTTAAACTGACCAAAACTAAACAAATAGCCACCTCCTCTTCATCCTCCTCTTATGGTCGTTTTTCTTGGTTTCCTCTTCACGTATTTCGTCACCTAGCAAGTTGGTTGAAGCGGCAGTACTTCTGAGCTGTATCTAGATGGTGCCAGGTTCGAATGTCAACTGGGGGTTCTTCCATATTACGTAGTTCTCTTCAGTCCCTCCAAGTGAATGTCGAGTAATTTGAAATTGGTGACCATCGCTGCCTTTTCGATCCATTCAAGTACACGGAACGTGAGCTTTCTTTCTTGTCATTTGACGATGGAAGACGTTGCAAGTTGACCCAACATCATAGAATACCCTACGATCAATCCATCATCTTATTCCTCTTGTTCCATCAGTGTTCCGACCTGCAAGACTGCACGTTGCTGTCCGAACTGCGAACATTGCGAACCCCATATTCTCTTTAGTAAAATTAAACCAACAAATGCACAATGTTTAGTTTTTTATTCAACTTTTATTCCAACTTTTCCCCGACATGTTTAGGCATTTTTGTTGCCATTTTCAAGGGGGCGACTTTAATTATATAAAACTTCTTTGAACGTGCAGTAATATGTGGCGCTTAAAACTTTTAAAAATGTCTTGAACGTTAAAATTCTTCTAAAAGTTATAATTCCCTGAGGCATGTGGCTTTGTTCTAGTTTCTTATTGTTGTTATGGCGCTATTGTGGTATGGCGTCCGTTACTTGTTCGGTTCAAGGTTGTACGTACGCCTTGTATTACGCCAGGCATCGTACAGGGCGGTACCGGATAGATGTGTTGTTGATCGCGTCTATCCGGCACCGCTCTGTCCGATGCCTGGCGTAATCCAAGGCGTACGTACAACCTTGAACCGAACAAGTTACGGACGCCATACCACAATAGCGCCATAACAACAATAAGAAACTAGAACAAAGCCACATGCCTCAGGGAATTATAACTTTTAGAAGAATTTTAACTTTCAAGACATTTTTAAAAGTTTTAAGAGCCACATATTACTGCACGTTCAAAGAAGTTTTATGTAATTAAGGTAACCCCCTTGAAAATGGCAACAAAAATGCCGAAACATGTCGGGGAAATTTGGAATAGAGGTTAAATAGAAAACTAAACATTGTGCATTTGTTGGTTTAATTTTACTAAATTAATTATATACACGGAAATGAACATAAGAACCCATATTCTCTCTTCGTCTGCTTGTGATTTATTGGTCTGCTGGAGTAATCAACCAGTCATATGTTACGTAATATTCTACAGTTAACACAAATGTCGTAGGAAATGCGCTGCAGGGACAGAAACAGAAAGTATGGAACACTCCTGTACTTGTCAGTGCGAAATGTTACTAACAAAACCACTGACCCAGAGATTCCGCCGCGTTCGTAGGCAACTTGTTATGTAGTTGTGTCGCACGTGTAGTATAATGATCGTTGCTGCATTACAAATTACAACAGAGAGTGTGGAGGGCTGTCCTAGTTTCGATATGCCTGAAAGAGAGCGAAATTAACTTAATTGGCGAATCTGTTGCATGTACTGTACGTACTTGTAATCGTCACACACACACGCGCACACACACACACACATATAAACGCTTTGCTGGTATTTCATGTCAGCAATGTTAGATATAACAGTCATGTACATACTCCGAACATTCGCATGTATCAGGGATAACCACAACATGGCTCGCGCTATTTACCTGAGAAAGTAATGTTCTGGTAGTTTATGTGTACGCAAGGGTGACAGTGGACGGCATTTTAAAAGGTTTTTAAGAAAGGAAGCTTATAACTAACTGAAATTAACCTATTGTAGTTGGGCGAACAGAAATAAGTCACAAAATAAAGAAAAATATTTTATTTTACTTTACGAAGTCATGGCTTTTGTCTAAGTTGTATGCTAAATTGCGGCTTCCAGAGCTCGTCTAGCCGGCCACCTCTGGCGTATGTATTCATTGTGACAATTTCTATACGCAGTTCGTCGTTAGTTTATTTATTAACTAGCACAACGCCTCTCAATTTTCAAGAAAAGCTGGCTGATAACAAACTTCAGTAAGAGTACCAAGCTCGATAACTTGGAGAGTTCTGAAGGGACAGCTGCATTTATACTGTAGCTTTATAGACTAACAGTATGACCTAAGTGATGCTGCTGTATAAGGTAAATTCTTTCGACAAATTTGAACACTGTAATGCCGATTCCAGTTCTCCGTTCCGAGGCACTTGCTAGTATTCATAAAGACAGAATTGACGGCCTTAGTCTTTTATATATTGCATGATTTATTTACGTGTAATTAAGGGTCACGGACTGAGCTAATTTCTGGTTAGAATCCCGTAAAAATGTCGATATTTGTGCGCATAGTGGGGTAATTAGTTCGTAATGAATTAGAAGGGAAATGGAAAGAAGTAGTCGTGGCCTGCTTCGAGATATGTCTAGTGTCCCGATGTTTGCCTGGAGGACCCGAAAACGATGAATGTGGTATAACAGTGACTGCTTTCCTTTAATACATTGGTTTTCGCTAAACTGTTTTACGGACTCTGTGTACATGTGAACTGATATAGTACGGGGTTTGCGCTTTCCGTGATTAACAGCCTGATGACTGTAACCGCTCCTCCTCCTTTCCGGCTAGCTTCTTAAGTCGATTTAGGATGTCTGTTCATTATGGGCAATCTAACTGTTCTGAAGCACTGCTTAACACTTCGAAAATTAATCACACAATCAAAGTTTACGCTGAATCTATAATTTCTTTCTTTTAGATGAGGCACTGAATTAGATTATCACCTTTTTATTGGTATTGTTCATAGCACGTGCCCAGTTATGCTTTCGTTCGTGTATGTCCGACCACCAAGAAATCCAAACAGCGTCTACTCTGGCGTCAGCAACCGCCGGCTGGCTCCCTCGTTCAAAATTCCACCCTCTCTGAAATTTTTCTACATCTTCTAATTGGCCATACCCGTATTTCGACTATCCCTAATAGGTCAAAAAGTTAAAATTTTAAATTGTAAATTCCCATTGGCTGACTTTGACGTAACATTGTAACCTGCGACTCAACTCGTGTGAACTCCGTGCTCTAAGTAACGTTCAAAAGTGGGCGTATGACTTCGTTACCTCCTATCAGACGAGTTATGATGGGCAAAAGCTGTCAATGTCCCAGATTTCTGTAGCTGTAAAATGCTTCTAAAACCCATTAAACCTGACAGTGACAAACTAAGTTCTTTTGCTACAAACTAGCCGCATATCTCTCTCCCATTGTAACTAGTGCTAACTCTGTCTGAAGTCCTAGCCTGTCCCCTTCGGTCTTGCACTGTTCTGTAAGCCAGATATCCTAATTAACTACATCCCTGCATGTAGCTAGCTTCCAAATATTTCTAACTCTCACTATTTCCTTGTAAATATGAAGTTCTATAGCATTAATAACTGACCCCCTTATAAATGGTTATATGACGAAGGACTTGGGTCGAACCTTTTATTTGACCCCTACTTGAACAACAGTATGGTCCTGATGCCAACTCAGACTCTAACAGAGATGAGTACCAGGAGTATTTCCTGGGGGGGGGGGGGGGGGGGTAAAGGCGGCCGTTGCGTAGGGCTGACAACCTTACCAAATTCAAGTGCC